>SJYT01025184.1:0-174481 GCA_006410635.1 Cephalophus harveyi | reverse complement strand
GAGCTTGCTCAAACTCATGTCCATTGAGTCAGTGATGCCAACCAACCATCTCACCCTCTGTTGTCCCCTTCTCCTCCCACCTTCAATCTTTCCCAACATTAGGGTCTTTTCAAATGAGTCAGTTCGTCACATCAGGTGGCCAAACTGTTGGAGTTTCAGCTTCAGCATCAGTTCTTCCAATAAATATTCAAGCCTGATTTCCTTTAGGGTGGACTGAGATGTGTATAAGAGACAGCCCCATCTATTTCCCATGAAGTGATGGGACCAGATGCCATGATCTTCGTTTTCTGAATGTTGAGCTGTAAGCCAACTTTTTCGCTCTCCTCTTTCACTTTCATCAAGAGGCTTTTTAGCTCCTCTTCACTTTCTGCCATAAGGGTGGTGTCATCTGCATATCTGAGGTTATTGATATTTCTCTCTCGGCAATCTTGATTTCAGCTTGTGCTTCATCCAGCCCGGCATTTCTCATGATGTACTCTGCTTATAAGTTAAATAAACACTGGTCCCATCACTCCATGGAAAATAGATGGGGAAACAATGGAAACAGTGACAGACTTTATTTTCTTGGGCTCCCAAATCACTGCAGATGGTAACTGCAATCATGAAATTAAAAGATGCTTGCTCCTTAGAAGAAAAATTACTACCAACCTAGATACCATATTGAAAAGCAGAGACATTGCTTTACCAACAAAAGTCTGTTTCGTCAAAGCTATTGTTTTTCCAGTAGTCATGTATGGATGTGAGAGTTGGGCCATAAAGAAAGCTGAGCACCAAAGAATTGATGCTTTTGAACTGTGATGTTGGAGAAGACTCTTGAGAGTCCCTTAGACTGCAAAGAGATCCAACCAGTCCATCCTAAAGGAAATCAGGCCTGAATATTCATTGGAAGGACTGATGCTGAAGCTGAAACTTCAATCCCTTGGCCACCTGATGCGAAGAACTGACTCATTGGAAAAGACCCTGATGCTGGAAAAGACTGAAGGAAGGAGGAGAAGGGGGCAACAGAGGATGAGATGGTTGGATGGCATCACTAATGTGGTGGACAACCAATGCGATGGACATGACTCCTGAGCAAGCTCCAGGAGTCGGTGATGGACAGGGAGGCCTGGTGTGCGGCAGTCCATGGAGTTGCAAAGAGTTGGACTTGACTGAGCAACTGAACTGAACCAAACCCCTTTCATACATACCCCACTTTAAGGAACACTTTCCAAGTCTGGCAGGGAAGAGGCAGGACAGATGGAGCAACTGAAGCCAGGAAGGTCATGCTGAAGGTCACATAGTGAGTCAGCAGCAGAGCTGAGATCCAGACCCTGTACCAGAGTTCTTCAGAGGGGTTTAGTATCCAAAGGAATACATCACATCCAGCACCCGAGAGGTCAGAGCCCCCAGAGAATTAGGGCAGGATGCAGACTCCAGAAGGACTAATCAGCCAAGGATAGGAGCTGGATCCCAGCCTGATGAATGCAGAGCTGGAGCTGGAAGCTGTGATCACCTGTGGTGGAACCTCAGAGTCAGACAGGCCCAGCCTCCCTGCCGCCCTGCCCAGGGTTCCTCCAGTTCAGTGAGGGGCTCTTCTACTTGGAGGGGGTGGTACCGCAAGCCCACTTGGCAGGGTGAGTAGCTGAGGAGTACTGATGACTAATCTTGGCCTGACCAGCACTGCCCAGAAAGCCAAGGTCAGCCTGTGGTTGGGGTCAGAGGTCAGCCCGTGGCTAGGATCAGAGATCAGCCTGTGGTTGAGATCAGAGGTCAGCCTTGGTCTGAGGTTTGTGGTTGGATCAGGGGTCAGTCTGTAGCTGGGCTCAATCTGTAGCTGGGATCAAAAGTCAGTTGGTGGCCAGGTCAAGAGTCAGTATATGGTTTGGGGTCAGTCTGAGACAGGGATAGAGTCAGTCTGTATTCAGATCAGGACTCCATTCATCACCAAGGTCAAAGACCAGATGGGCCAAGGTCAGGGCTCAATGATGGCCAGAGCTGGGAGGGCAGATCTGTGAAACAAAGCTGCCAATGGAGTTGCATTGAGCCCAAGGCTGACCTGAGAGCTGCTGCTGCTGCTGCTAAGTCGCTTCAGTCGTGTCCGACTCTGTGCGACCCTGTAGACGGCAGCCCACCAGGCTCCCCGTCCCTGGGATTCTCCAGGCAAGAACACTGGAGTGGGTTGCCATTGCCTTCTCCAATGAATGAAAGTGAAAAGCGAAAGTGAAGTCGCTCAGTCGTGTCCGACTCTTAGCGACCCCATGGACTGCAGCCCACCAGGCTCGGAGGAGGAAAATCCATGGGATTTTCCAGGCGAGAGTACTGGAGTGGGGTGCCATTGCCTTCTCTGGACCTAAGAGCTAGGCAGGGACAAATCAGTGGGCGCTTTGCCCACTGAGCCCCAGCCAGGCCAAGTGGAGTGCTGAACAGAGGGAATGAATCAGTCCCCTCCAGGGCCCATGACAGCCTCAGCGAGTCTGGGCAGTCCAGCCTAAAGCCTCCCCCTCGTCCTAACAGCCTGAGGGACTTGGCTGATCTTACACACCTACCCCTATCCAACAGATGAAGAAACGGAGCCCAGAGGTGGCCAGCATCTGTCCAAAGTCGTTCTGAGCAGAAAGGTACAGCAAGGACCAGAACCCAACCTCCTGACACCCCTGGGCTTTCCTCATCTGAGCCTGGAGATGCGTCACCACCTGCCCAGTCACTGCCTGGGGCGGGGTGGGGACAGATTCAAGTCAGTGCGCAGGCTCCGTGGGGAGGCATCTGGGCAGAGAGGGGAAAAGCAAAAGTCACAATGAGGAATAAGGGGGTCTTGGGGGTCTATCCTTAAAGACTGACTCAATCTGTGACTTCAGAGAGGTCTGTGTATTTGCTTGTTCTTTATTGGCTTCTTTGCTGGACCTCAATTTCCACATCTGTAAAATGGGCTGAATGCCCTTTCCAGGACTGTTACGGGAATCACATGAGAAGACAGGTGGCCCACACAGTTACTGAGCACACAGCGTGGAGGTTGTGGTGGGCACCGTCAGAGCCCTCTCCATTTCCCCACTCTGCACATGCCAACCTGACAGTCTTTAAGGCCCTTCCTGACAGCTTTCCCTGGTCACAGGTGGGGGGAGGCCAGAGCGCCTGGCAGCTAGCGCTCCCCTGGGCGTGGCTCTTATTCGATGATGGGCGGAATCAGGTCCTGCCCCCTGGCTGGGCGGATCTAAGGCTTGCCCTGCACTGTCCCCAGGCTCCCTGGCAGGCTCAGCCTTGTCGCCTCCAGCAGTACTTGTTGGGTGATGCCCTCCTTGGTGACAGTCCCTTGCCCTTACTTCCTAACTCCCCTGCAAGGGCTCCCCGAGGCCCTGGCTCACCTGCGCCTCAAGTCCTAGTTTCAGAGTCCGCCGCTGGATCAGCCGTCACATGCTGAGAGGTCCATCTCGCTGCCCCGTTCTGCAGAAACCGACGCTCAGAAAGGTTAAGCAAGTACATGGCAGACCTGGGATTCCTCCCCAGGACTGTCTGTCTCCAGAGCCAACACTCAATCACATTGTGATGCAGAGGCCTCCCTAATAGTGGAAGGACTCAGTATAGATGGAGGAAGTGACAATGTTATCATCCAGGTAATGGTCCCTCAGCAAGCTGAGGGGGCTTCACTGGGGACATGAGATCTGAGCTGGGTGCGGAAGGATGCGTAGCAGTTGTCCAGGGGATGATAAAAAGAATACACTCCAGGCAGCATGAAGGGCATGCGCAAAGGCTCAGAGGCATGGGGGAGGACGTCATGCTTAGAGAATGCCAAAAAGCTACCGTGCGGTGTGCGAGGTGACGCATCCAGGGGAGCGGTAGGAACCTTTGCTGCAGGGTGGGGACCTGCACGGCGGTGGTGAACTGAGGCTCACTGTGCTCAGAAGGCACCAGAAGGCCCGCAGGGGCTTGCATCAGGAGAAGGATCTGGTCGCATAAGTGGCTCTGGAGGAGGAAATGGCAACCCACTCCAGTCTTCTTGCCTGGAGAATTCCATGGACAGAGGAACCTGGCCAGGTACCGTCCATGGGGTCCCAAAGAGTTGGACATGACTGAAGCGACTTAGCATGCAGACGTGTGCTGACAAAAGTAGCAACCATTAGCTTGATGCATAGTATATGCTCAACCCAGCTGTGTGCTCCACACAGAAGATTAACTGTTAACCTTTATTTTATGATTTGAGCTTTTATAAACTAGGGGTTTCCCTAGTAGCTCAGTTGGTAAGGAATCTGCCTGCAATGCAGGAGACCCGGGTTGGATCCCTGGGTCGGGAAGATCCCCTGGAGAAGGGAATGGCAACCCACTCCAGTATTCTTGCCTGGAGAATCCCATGGACAGAGGAGCCTGGAGGGCTACAGTCCATGGGATCGCAAAGAGTTGGGCATGACTGTGCAACTAACTTGCCTTGCCTTGAGCTTTTATATATTGTTATGAAAACCTCTACTGTGATGTCATGAATGAACATTTTTTTTTTTATTTCAAATTTTGTTCTTCCATATTTAGGACTTTATATCATCTGAAATTTATGTTTATGTTTGGTGTGAGGTAGGGCTCTCACTTTACCTTTTCTATCTGAAGATCCAAGTGACCTAACACCATTTCTTTATTAAACAGCTTGCTCTGTAAAGGTTGATTTCTGCCATATGCACAGTCCTGTTTGTAAGCAGATGTATTTGTAGGCTTGCTCTTCCATTATGCAGTAATCATCCTTCTTTAATTACCGTAGCTTTATAATAAGTCATAATATCTAAAAAAAGCAAGTCCTTCTTTATTCTTCAAACCTTTGTTAGTGCGTTAGTTTCCTATTGCTGATGTAACAAATTTTCACAAACATAGTGCCTTAAACAACACAGATTACTTAATGTCCAGGAGGTCAGAAGTCTGAAATTACTAAGAACCTACTGTATGGCACAGGGAACTCTACTCAGTACTCTGGAATGACCTATGTGAGAATCAGTTCAGTGCAATCGCTCAGTCGTGTCCGACTCTTTGAGACCTCGTGGACTACAGCACGCCAGGCCTCCCTGTCCATCACCAGCTCCTGGAGCTTGCTCAAACTCATGTCCATTGAGTCAGTGATGCCAACCAACCATCTCACCCTCTGTTGTCCCCTTCTCCTCCCACCTTCAATCTTTCCCAACATTAGGGTCTTTTCAAATGAGTCAGTTCGTCACATCAGGTGGCCAAACTGTTGGAGTTTCAGCTTCAGCATCAGTTCTTCCAATAAATATTCAAGCCTGATTTCCTTTAGGGTGGACTGGTTGGATCTCCTTGTGGTCCAAAGGACTCTCAAGAGTCTTTTCCAACAACACAATTCAAAAGCATCAATTCTTCAGTGCTCAGCTTTCTTTATAGTCCATCTCTCACATCCATACATGACTGCTGGAAAAACCATAGCTCTGATTAGACGGACCTTTGTTGGTAAAGTAATGTCTCTGCTTTTTAATATGCTGTCTAGGTTGATCATAGCATTAGAATCTATAAAAGAGTGGATATATGTGTATGTATAACTGATTCACTTTGTTGTACACCTGAGACTAACACATTATAAATCAGCTATACTCTGATAAAAATTAACTAAAAGAAAGGAAATGAGAGATGAGATTGAAGGGGGTGGAGGCTAGGCAGGCCATTAAGAGAGCTCAGCTCTCTGCTTGTGATGACTGTGGGGGGTGAGAGGGAGGCTCAAGAGGGAGGAGATATATGTACATGTATAGCTGATTCATGATACAGTACAGTAGAAACTAACACAATATTGTAAAGCAATTATACTCCAATTTAAAAAAAGAAAAAGACGAGAGGGGCTCCTCAACCCCGTCAAGACCAGTCCCTTCTCAGGGTCTTTGGGAGGCTGGGCTGCTTGCCTAAGCAGTTCCTTCTGGAGGTATCTATCCACAAGGCTAACTTCCTCTCCAAGTTGTTGTTGGTGGTGGTGGTTTAGTCGCTTATTCGTGTCCGACTCTTGCGACTCCAAGGACTGTAGCCCGCCAGGCTCCTCTGTCCATGGAATTCTCCAGGCAAGAATACTGGAATGGGTTGTCATTTCCTTCTCCAGTGGATCTTCCTGACCCAGGAATTGAACCCAGGTCTCCTGCATTGCAGGCAGATTCTTTACCAGCTGTGCTACAAGGGAAGCCCCTAAGACGTTGGTACATCCTACCACCAGCAATGTAACCCCATTCCACAGTAGAGAAGGTCCTATACTTAGCTGGAACAACTGTTGTATTATCTGATAAAAATGCATTCATATGACATATTGGAAAAGCTGTCTAGCAGTCCAAACATATGGTTTCCAGTTATTGTCCTTTCTCCAACTCATGTGATTGTTTTTGGATTTTTTTGGTTAACTTCTCTGGGTTCCTTTGAAAAATCAAGAGCTTTAAATTATATGATTTTGAAGGTGTTTTTTTAAAGTCTGAAATCAGTTTCACTGGACTAAAGGCAAGGTGTCAACAGGACCTCATTCTGTTTTGGAGGCTCTGAAGGAGAATCCGGTCTCTTGCATTTTTAAGGTTCTAATGACCACCTGTATTCCTTGGCTTGTGGTCCCTTCCTCCATCCTTAAAGGGCATCACTCCCAGTTTTGCTTCAATCATCACATCACCTTTTCCTCTAATTTGACTCCTCCTGTATCCCTCTTACAAGAATAATCCAGGATAATCTCCCCACTTCAAGATCCCTAATCACATCTGCAAAGTTCTCAGGTATAGGTGGGACTCTGGATGACATCCCTTCTGGGGCAAAATTCCCTCCATCTGTAAAACTGGAAAACAAGTTCTCTGCTTCCAAAATACAAAACATGTGGTTACAGGCAAATGATTCAGGGCTGTTATAGACATTCCCATTCAAAATGGGAGAAAATGGAAGGTGATAAAGAGTTACTGAAGAACTAAAGAGCCTCTTACTCCTTGGAAAAAAAGTTATGACCTACCTAGATGGCATATTAAAAAGCAGAGACATTACTTTGTCAACAAAGGTCCATCTAGTCAAGGCTATGGTTTTTCCAATAGTCATGTATGGATGGATGTGAAAGTTGGACCATAAAGAAAGCTGAGCGCCGAAGAATTGATGCTTGTGAACTATGGTGTTGGAGAAGACTTTGAGAGTCCCTTGGACTGCAAGGAGATCCAACCAGTTTGTCATAAAGGAAATCAGTCCTGAATTTTCATTGGAAGGACTGATGCTGAAGCTGAAACTCCAATACTCTGGCCACCTGATGTGAAGAACTAACTTACTGGAAAGACCCTGATGCTGGAAAGATTGAAGGCAGGAGGAGAAGGGGATGACAGAGGATGAGATGGTTGGATGGCATCACTGATGCAATGGGCATGAGTTTGAGCAAGCTCCGGGAGCTGGCGATGGACAGGGAGGCCAGGCGTGCTGCCGTCCATGGGGTCGCAAAGAGTCGGACACGACTGAGCGACTGAACTGAACTGAACTGAAAGAGTTACTAGTCTACCAATTTCAAAATCCAATGAGGCAAACTCCATTTGGCACCAAGGCCTGAGGGGGAAAAAACCTCTATGGTTTGCAGTTCTGCAAACTTTACCATATATGTATATATATCCTCAAAATGAATTATAGACCTCAATAAGTATTGCTAAGTGAAAAAGCAGACACAAAAGCATATACATAGTGTCTGAGTCAACATGCATGATATTCTAGAAAGGACAAAGCTGTAGGGACAGAAAGCAGATCAGTGATTGCTAGTGGCTGAGAAATGGGAGAAGGGATCTGACTGATTACAAAGAGAGGGAGACAGCTTTGTGGGGTGTTGGAAATGTCCTGTATCTTGATTGTGGGTGATGCTTCACGACCGTAGGAAGAAAGAAAGAAGAAGAGAGGGAAAGAGGGAGAGAGGAAGGAAGGAAAGGAAGAAGGGAAGGGTGAGGGAGGGAGGAAGGAAGGGAAGAGAGAAGAGGAGGGGGAAGGAAGGGGAGATGATAGAGGCAAGAGGCAAGTCTAGCAGGCCCAGGGTCGGGGGGGCGGTGGCCTCCATCAGCCAGGAGGGGCCAGCAGACCCGCTTGGACACGTCTTTTGGAGTTTTAGCCCCTGAACGTCTGGGATAACCTCCTTCTGCTCCCACTTTTTCAGAACAGAAAAGTGATCAGAACAGCTGGATGTGTGTCCCCGGATGTCTCATCAGGCAGTGGAGTCCGCTTGGCAAGCCCTTCCCTCCTTCACCTCTGTTTCCTCATGAGGGCGGGGACTTACTATATAGTCTGGGACTTCACTGCTGGGCTCAACTCCAACTGCGCCTGGGACATAGCACGCGCTCTGTGTACGTAAGCGGTTCACGTTCTTCTCGTTTGGGGCACCCAGCCTGACTCACTCAGGGGAGGGCAGAACCACAGTCCAGCCTCAAACCATTTGTCCCCAAAGCCCAGCTGTCCAACCATCACATGGGCTGCCCCAGGTAGGGTCTCTGGGGGCTCAGCTGAGGCCGTCACCTGCAGAGAGGCAAGCCTTCGGTGGGCATTAACCCACACCGGTGGCCAGTGGCTTTTGACTGTCTGGTTGAGAGTTGCCCCTGCTCACCATGGACAGGCCTCTCGTGGGCCCTCATTTCCCCTCCAAGCAGGCGCCAACAGCTCAGGCCCTGGAGCCTGGTGGCCTGGGTTCAAATCCTGTCTCTGCGTTTTCCTGTCTGTGTGTCCTTAGCCAGGGACCTCAATCCATGCTTCCATTTCCTGGCTGTGGAGAAGGGAGAATGGTGTTACCTAGTTCAAGAATCATCAGGATTCACTAAGTGAAGCCGGGTAAAACACTAGAGCAGTGTGTGGGCCCGATAAATAAGTGTTGGCCGTTGTCACCGTTAACCACGAGCACAGGCGTCTGGTCCACGGTTTCCTCTAGTTCTTCCAAAGGCCCAGCCTGCCTCCCGCCGACTGCAGGGCTCAGCGGAGCGTGAGTGCTGTCCCGGAGGGGTGGCCGGGCCCCTCCCGCCCCATCTCGGAGCCCTACCCACACAGGGGGCCCGGGCACGGCCCTCAATCAATACACCCAGCCTATTGTGGCTTTGGGGTCTCAACCACCAGCCAGGGGAGCCCAGCTGGTCCAGACCACAGGCCCAGGCGGGCCCGGGAGCCGGAGGAGGCCGCAGTGTGGGGAGGGTATAAGCGGGGTCCCCAGGTGCCCCAGGGCCACTGCTGCGGGACCAGTAAGAGTGGGCCTTACTCTCCTGGCACCAGCCCCCACCCCGGGGGTGAGGGGAAGGGGGCGAGGCAGGGATGGGGACGAGGGGAGGGGGGCGAGGCAGGCCGAGGGCGGGGGTCCCACGACCGGTCTCCGCTGCACCAAAGCCTTGCTGGGCAGTCTTCGCCAGGCCACCTCTCTCTGTGTCTCCTTTCCTTCTGCAAAACGGGCAGATGGGAGAGGTGGGAACCCCGGGCCCCTTGGCCTCAAGCGCTGTTATGAGAGGAAAGGATCAGGGCGCTGAATGGTGCTGCGAGCAGGGCCCTGCACTACATGCTTCAAAGCCCATTTTGCAGATGAGGAAACTGAGGCTAATATGTTCCTAAGAGCTTTCTCTTTGAGGAAGGCAGTGACACTCCGAGACTCGTTTCACAAGGCTTGGGAAAACGACTGGCCTGGCTTACAGGCTCCTGGAAGGAGGTCCTGGTTTCAGGAAGAAATTACTTGATTCTCAGGCCAACCTCAGCAAAGACTTTGTCCTGCTCAAGCCCCTTTCTTCACCTGGAAGTCAGCGTGGGGCTATTTTTTCCTACGTCCTGTTTCTCACACCTGACAGCAAAGCAGCAATCCAGGCTGTCCCGTGGAGTGGGGGGCCCTGCAGCTCACCTCTGCGGCGGCAGCGCAGTTCTGCTCCCATCTGCTCTCCCACCGACCCTGGTATCGGGGGTAAGGGTTGTTTATAGACACCCTTGCCTAGCCTGAGCGTCACTCAGGGCAGCCACTTCTTGGTAAAGGCTTGACCCCTGCAGATTCTTTGGGAAGTGGGCTACAGAGCCCCCTGAAGCCAGGGCTGGAGCAGGTTATTCAACATCACAACCTCAGCCCCTGAGCAAGGCTGGCTCTCACGCCAGCTCCCCTCTGACTACTTCCTGCAGTCCCGCACACGCCTGCAAACCTCGGCCAGGGTGACACCGGCAGGTCCCAGACCCAAACCCCCAGCAACACGGCTTCCTGGGGCAGGCAGCACCTCCCGGGCACCAGTTCTTCAGAGGACACTTTCAAAGTCCCCATCCAGTCCCCTCCCGGCATGAACCCCTGTCATCCCAGCTTAGACCCCTGTGTGGCCACACGTTTCTGAGAGACAACCCATAATACTAACATGGATAAGGGTGGGGGAGGCACTGCTATTTTTTCAGCCCTTAATAAAAATCAGTGCTACACTAAGCACTTTAAATGCATCATCTTATTTTAACCCCAAATGAGCCTATGAGAGAGGTACTGCTACTCACCCCATTTTACAGATGATAAAAACTGAGACTCAGAAAGGTTAGGTAGCTTATTCAACATTACTCAGTTAGAAAGTGGAGGGGCCAGGATTAGAACCCACTTGCTATAAGACCTTGACCCCTCCAGGCAGAGCCCAGTGCCGCCCTCCTCAGAGCTCTCCCTGCACACGGCTCATCCTGCCCCCAGGAGACCTGTCCCGAGCAGCCGTGGCCACACTGGAGGGCACACATGGCCAGGGGTGCGGGGGGCGGTCACCTCTCCACCCAGCCCTGCCAGCCCTTCCTCCTCCCCTTGCCCTGCTCAGGCCAGGACTCCCCGCTCCTGGAACAGGGCTCTCTGGGTCCCCTCTTCACCCTCAAATCCCCAGCATCCATCCTGCCACTCCTAACTGGGCTGTCCACCCCAAGGGCCCCTCGGGATTCTGTTTGCTTCCAATTCCCAGGCCACCAGCAGATCTATTACTCATTGCATCCCTGTGATTCACTTATTCAGCGGGTTTAGGGGCAGTCAGGAGGCCCTGGGCACTCGGGAGTCAATGGATCGGCCGAGGGCCAGGCCCAGCCTCTGTGTGGACACTAATGCCTCATCAGGGCTCCGGAAAGGTCAGCATTGTGGAGGCCTTGGGCTGCACGTGCCTGCTGTGGTCAGTCCTGGGGCAGGAGCCAGTGTCCAAGGCCATGTCTGCCTGCCCTGGCATCAGCCCCTGGTCACCAGAAAAGGCTGGGAGAGGAGGAGGAGGAGCTGGGGGTAGGTAGGCTCCTTGAGGGTCCCTAGTTACCCAGAAACCCCAGAGACAGGCAGAAACATCCCACTGGAGAAATCCCCACATATGCATAGTTTCGTGCATCCCTCCTTTCTTGGCCTCTGAGTGATGGAAGTAGCAGGAAGGGTGGCAGAAGGACCCAAGATGCGACGTTCACATGAGAACGGTCAGCCCCAGGCACCCCAGGACTACGACCAGCGCCATCATCAAGGTCCCCCCAGGACCATGACCATCACCGAGGCCCATGGGCACCCACGCCCCAGCTTGCTGCAGCCCTGGCTGTTTTCATTTGCCACTCACCACCCACTCTCAGGGTCCCTATGTCGTGAAGGGAGCCCAAGCCTTGGGAGTTAGGAGTGACGGCCCCCGTCACGCCCTCCCTGCATGTCCTTTCCCCCCCTCCTCAGTGAGCCCTGTGGGCAGCTCGGCATCTATTCTGCGGATCATCATCTCGGCATCTATTCTGCGGATCATCATCATTATAAAGCTTATGCAGGCATTATTTAGCTCTTCACATACAAGGTTTACTTTATGGACTGTACCATATGTAGTTTTCTCTGACCTGCTCTTTTTTGGGGTGGTGTGGCTGTCTTCCCATATTTGTGCACACAGATTTATTATCATCATGCTGCAGATTTTATACCAAAATCAAAACAAGATAGAAAGGCACAAGCATCCATACACCGTTTCTTTCTGAAGCACGTAAATTAAAAAGTAAAAGCCCCCATGGTATGACTTGGGTATCCTTTTCCTAAGATTATCGAGGCACTGCTGTCCAGGAGGTATCCACTCCTGCAGACTTGCACACATACTTCCTTACAAAATAGAACCGTGCTGATCCCATGCCTCTGTGATTAGCTTCTCTATGTATCAGCGTGTCTTGGAGGTTTCGCCAGACCGGCGTGTTTCAGTGTTACTTGTTGTATGGATATACCATGTCTTACCCACTATTTCCCTCTTGATGGGCATTTCAGCTAGTTCCCGGCCTTTGCTATTGGTGAGATGAATCGCCTCCTATGGATGATGCCTCTGTGTCCTCTTTCTGAGGTCTGAAGTCTGAGGAGCTGGGGGTGATTTGAAGGGAGAGGTCAGAAGGTCGGAATGTAAGGCCAGATCTCCCATCTCATGCTCATCCATAGCCCTGCCTCCCCTGGGCAGCCTGACTGTTAGCCGGCCAGGGACTCAGCAAGCCTCCGGAGTCGACACGTGTGCAGGAGGGCTCCTGCGTCCACATTTAGCAAGCGTGTTACAGACTGCATCGCCCACCGTGACAAGAGCCCTGGCTTGGGAGCCACAGAGCAAGCTCCCTCCTCTGACACTCCCCTCATCCAGCTGCCCCTCACCGTCCTCCCTCCAGTAGAGTGAGAAGGGGAGCGAGAAGGGGAGCCACAGCCCCCTGTGTTGCCCTGGCTAGGCCTCAGAGGCCAATCTGACCGGTCGGGGGGCTCCCACGCATGGTCTCTGGGGTCCGGGCAGCCGTTCAGCTGTTTCTCTGTCCAATTGCGTCAAACCGACGCAAAGCTAAAAAGCTCTAAAATTGAAGCAGGAAAATTGGATCCGCTATTGATCCTCATTGCTGGGTGACTTCTGTGACCCGTATCAGCCACAACCCAGCCAACAGCAATGGCCCAAAGAGTGTGTGCAATGAGGAGGGGAGTGGGGGGTAGGGAAAGGGACGAAGGCAAAGGCCAGGCCAAGGTGGGGAATGAGGGAACCTCTCCTTTGCCCTCAGAAAATTTTGCAGGGAAAGGATTATCTGGCAGGAAAAAGCAGTGGGAGGAGGGTAGCCGTGAGAAACCCTGGGACCTCCATTCCCACGGGTCTTGGGGAAAAGACCTCAGGCCGTTTGGGGGCTGTATCTGCAGTTCCAGCAACCAGCCTACTATGTGCAGGGCTCAGGGTGCTCTTTAAAGGGTATAATGTCCTGTGTATGTTAAAACTCATGTTCCAGAAACAGAATCCGGGACAGTCAAGCCTGGGGACTTGGAGCATAAACAGACCAGCAGCCACAAAGCTGGCCCTGAGATCTATGGGTCCCTGAGTCACCCTGGAGACTCTGAATCAGCGTGTCTGGGCTGGAGCCTGAGCACATGTGTTGTGAAAAGGTTTCCAAGCTCAAGACCCTTCATTTCCAGCCTGGGTTCCCTGGAGTCTTGGGAGCAGCAGAGGGGTCCAGGGCTCCTGCAAGGGTGAGCAGGTGGGACTCCAGGCTCCTTAACTCTTCAAATGGGGGCCTCTCTCCTCTTTCCTCCTATATCCCCCTGGGTGGATGACATCTTCAACTGATTGTAAGACACACCATATTTTTATGTCCCACAAAGAAAAGGATTGCCAGTGAAGCTTAGACAAATGATGGATTATAAAATGCATCTCAGCTTTAGAGATATGAAAGGTTAAATGTATATTCTGGAATGCACAAAGTCTTCAGTGACATCCTACAAGTCTTAGGGAAGTGTTCTTACCTCCTCCAGGTGACCCTCAAGGTCGGATACTCTGGCCCCACCCACATCTCCAGCCACCTCCCCAAAGCCTTCTCCTCTTCAGCCACCTTCTTTCAGGCCCTTGTATCCTTGTTCTCTCCCACCACAGGGCCTTTGCACAGGCTGTACACACTTCCCTTAACCTGCTCATTCTGAAAGCAGAGCTCAATGGCCACTTCCTTAGGAAGGCCTTTCCTGACCATCTCTGCTAGGCCTCCCTCTCACTCACAGCCCCCTACTATGGTACTGTCTCAAGGCACCCCCACATCCTGGCCTCGGCTGTAATCTCATTTGTTGTGTGTAATTCAGTGGTGAATGCTGGACTTCCCTGCCAGACTGTAAGCCCCACGCAAGTAGGGACTGCCCCAGCTTGACTTGTTATGGAATCCCTTGCATCTAGCCTTCTGCCTGGCACACAGTAGGTTCACAGCACTCGAACAGGCTGCTACCTGTTCAGTGCTCCAGGTTCAGTGCCTTGAGGGGGCAGCCTGGGAGAGAGGCTTCAGTGTCCCATGCAGGCTTCATCCACTTGGTCATGGGGATGGGAGCTGCCAGTGGATGCAGATGCCTGTGTGGGGACCGTCACCCTGGGTCCTCTGTCCCGGCTTCCTCGCTGGGTCTCAGCCCAGCAGTCTATGCTCAGCTGCCCTGTGGAGCTCAAGTCTGTTTCCCCATCCCCACCCCCACCTGCTGTTCACTCAGGAAGCCAAACCGGAGACGGACAAAGGACAGGGGCAAGGACCACCTGCCCATCTGCCATCCGTCCCTCCAGCCAGCTGGAGAAGGAGGAACTGAAGACATGACCAAGGAGAGGCGATTCTGAAATGCGTTTCCAAGGGTCTGGGACTCAGAGTCAGGCTCTCAGGGTTTGAGTCACTGCCCAACGGGAACAAGTTCCTTCAACCTCTCTGAGCCTCAGTTTCTTCATCTGTCAAATGGGGATAATAAGAGCAGCTTTGCGGGGTGGTTTTGAGGCTGCAGAAGCGATGGACCTGCAGAGCACCTCCTCAGGAAAAGCGCCAGTGGCAGGGAAGGGCTGAGCACATGGTCTCACACGGTGGGCGAGCTGTCGCTACCCCATCTGGGGGCCAAGGTCAAGCCCCCAGGGCCTGCTGAGTCTTCATCGACCCGGCTGCCCTCATTGATCTGGCCAGGGCCCCCTCGGGAGCCCTTTCTACGTGGACCTGCTACCCTCTGCCCCTGGGCGGCTGCCCTTTGCCAAGTTCACGGTCTGGAGCAGCCGGCCAGCTGGGCCTCCTGCTAATGAGCCCCCCGCCCTGCCCAGACCAGCTTCCCCGATTCTGCCTCCCTCCCTGACCTTCCCGGGGAAGCTCCCTGCTTCGCTCCTTCCCCTGCTGTGGCTGCTGCCTGCCCTGGGCCCTCTTCCTATCCTTGTCTCCAGCTGGACCTCCTCTGAAGCCCCTGAACCCTAGCCCCTCGCCAGCTGACTGGTATGTTTCAGGGCCAGAGCTGGGGACTGGACCGGTGGTCTGGTTCAGATCTTGACTCGACCCTTTCCTACCTAATGTTTGTGTCTCCTTCCTCCTCCCAACCCAAATTCATATGTTGAAGCCCTAACCCCCAGTGTGGCCGTATTTAGAAAGGGGACAACTGAGGAAGTAATGATGGTTAATCGAGGCCCTGGGTTAAGGCCCTGATCCAATAGGATCAGTCACCTTATGAGGGGAGACCCCAGGGTGCTATTCCCTCCTCCCTCTCTTTCTCTCTTTCCCCTTCTCTCCATGCCCCTCCCCAAACACACACACACAAAGCAGAGGCCACGTGAACACACACAGGATGGCAGCGGCCTGCAGCCAAGAGAGGGGGTCTTAGGAGGAAACCCACCTTGCCAGCCCCGTCGTCTTGGACCTTCCAGTCTCCAGAACTGGGAGAAACAGATGTCCCTGGAGGCCCCCCCGTGTGGAATTCTGTTAGAGCAGCCGGAGCAGACGAGGACACTCGCTTCGTGACCTTGGGTTCGTTTCTCAGCCTCCCTGTGTCTCAGTTTCCTCAAAGGTAGAGCGGAGACTGGTGTACGCCCGGGGGCTGACCGTAAGGTGTGTGGTGCACTCGGCCTGGAGGGGACCATGCCAGTGCGTGTTGCCCTGCGGCCCCTGGACATACTCTCCCTCCTCTTGGGGCCCCAGTACACCCCTCCTTCCTGACCCATCACCAGGGTCCCTCCTTGGCCTCCCGCCCTGTCCCTTTCTCCCCAGAACAACTCAAGCCAGCCCCCCTCCACCCTGCATAGCGTGTAACTGAGCCTGAGCCCGTGACCTGAAGGGCCTGGGATGTCTCTCTTCCCAGACAGGGGCCTCCCGCCTCTCCTCGACACATACATGCATGTGGGCACACACGCATTCTAGGCCTGCCCAGCAGTCCCGCCGTGAGAAACCCACCCCAGGCCTTTCCACTGCACACGCAGCTGTCCGCCGTGGGGTCTCTGTCCTTGGCAGGAGCCTCTGGCTTTGGCTCTGGGCAGCCCAAAAGCCAGCGACGCCGAGTGCTCGCGGCTGTTTGGCTACCGTGTGTATTCTTTGACATGCCCTGTCATGTTCAATCCTGCCAGCATCCTCCTGAGGGCGGTTCTGGGCGATCCCCAGGGGATGAAGGCAGAAGGACCATGGGCTCAGCAAGGTGAGCTGAGTGGTGGGAAGTAGCAGAGCTGGGATAGGTGTGGGGGGATGGGCTGACCCCGGAGCCCACCCTCCACCATCACATCCCACCCTGCAGCACAGGCGTGGAGCCCTGCCTAGGGTCTTTCGGGAGCCAAGCTTTGCCAAGAGCCAGACGAGGAACTGGGCCACCGGCTGGGTGACAAGACCGACACCCTGGACTGAGCGCCGTGCGGCGTCGGCATGCGCAGGAGAGGATGCCCTGCCACACTGTCCTCCTGGTGAGCCAGGCCCACCCAAGGCTGTCAGAACAGGCGTCATCTCCCAGTTGCTTTCCAACGTCCCTTTCTCAGCTTTTGCCCACAAATGGAGTGAGAAGCAGCCTTGGGAACCCCTTTAGTGCACCTGTGGAGGGATGCCGAGGACCCAGGCCATGCATCACTGAGCGCCCCTCCCCCAGAGAGCTGGTGGGCTTCCTCCTTTCTGACACCAACACTGATGTAACCGACTGGATGCTCCTTTTTGCCTTGACTGCTGGGAAGCTCAAAGTCAGATTTGGAACTCAACCTGCACAACTATCTTGCCCTTCTCCGGGAGTTTGACTATCTATTTCTGTTTCTAGGTTCCTGTTTCCTGACTGTTTCTGCCTTTGCTTCCCTCCCTCCTTCCTTCCTCTTCCCTCTTTTCCTTCCTCCCTTCCTTCCTCACTGTGTCTTGTGTTCCTGCTCTTGGAGCCTGCTCTAAGGAAGAATCCCAGACATATTTATGTAACAAGATAAGGAGGATTCGGTGGCTGGACCTCTACTAGGGGCGGCAGGGCTTTAGAAAGGCTTTTGGAGCTGAGGTCTGTGGGGTGTGTAGAAACCCATGGGTAAGGCGTGGGGCGCAGAGGGCGAGAGCCAGCCCTGTGCTGGGAAGGTGCTAGCTGCCCTGGAGGACTGAGGGGCTCAGGCTGGAGGCCCAGAGCACAGACATCCAGGGCAGAGTGGCTGCAGAGAGGGGAGGTCAAAGATGTGGGCAGGGCCAACCTCACAGGGCCTGGAAGGGCTTGTGGTTTATCCAGAGAACAGAGGCCACAGTGATGTCATCATATGATGTGTGACAAGGTGTGTGCTTTTGTGGTAAATATAAAGCCCCTGTTGAGATGAGGAATCCAGACAGGCAACATGAAGCCTATGGGAGTGAGCCTCCTAGATTGCTTTCATCCTGGGAGAAGCGGAAACCAGGCCTCCTTTGGCGGATGATGAAGACAGCTTGTCTGAGAAGCGTTGGGGTGGGGCTGGGGGGCATCGCTGGGTGGAGAGAGTAGTCAGGAAGATGCTAGGGCTGCTTCAGTGCAGCCTTGGGAAAGTCCCATCGCTCCCTGAGCCTCAGTTTCCCTCTGTGGATGACGGCAGAGACTCCACAAGCCCCTCACCCCCACTCCCAATCAAAGCTTTATGCCCTGTTGGTGAAAGTCAGAGCTGGTCAGACAGAGCCCCCTGACAAAAGGCCTCCTCGCCAAGTCCAAGATCAGGGTCCCCAGAGTGTTTCCACCCCAGCCATCCCTCAGCCCCTGACCCGCCCTCCTCAGAAGTGGGGAATGGCGACAGAGAGTCTTGGATAGGCCATTAGGGCCTGGGCTCCATCACAGACTTAATGATGTTGTGTTGCTTTAAAAGCCAGCCTTGCAATCCTGTCCTTGTGCTCCCTGGAGAGAACCCTGCCCAGGGCGGCAGGGCCCCATTCCCTCCACGAATGGGGGCAGGAGGCCTCTCAGCTGCTCCAGTGCCCAGGTCAGGTCTCTCCAAATGTGGCTTAAGCTAAGGATCTCTTCTGGGTCAAACACCTCCAGAGTCAGCACTGCTTCTTGAGGAGGCCGTCCTGACATTTGATCTCAACTGTGGATCGAGAGGGTGAAGCAGAGGGAGGAAGCGATGGCAGGAAGAAGGCTGTGTGCCGGAACTGGCTCTAGCTGCAATTCGCTGGGTGCCTTTGGCCAGGTCACTTCCCGTTTCTAAGCCTCGGTTTTTCCATCTGTAAAATGAGAGTGTGGGCCCGGTGCTGTGACAAGCCCAGCTTCCCAAGTGGCGCTAGAGGTAAAGAAGCTGCCTGCCAGTGCAGGAGACAGAGGAGATCCTGCGTTGGGAAGGTCCCCTGGAGGAGGGCACGGCAACCCACTCCAGTACTCTTGGAGAATCCCATGGGGTTGCAAAGAGTCAAACATGACTGAAACGACTTGGCACGGCACGCGTGATAAGCAGAGGCCAGAGGGGGTTGGATATGCAGGAGATCTAGTGGGGGAGAGAGCTGGGAGAGGGGGAGGGAGCAGCAGGGAGGAAGGACCCTCAGGGCAGAGCACAGGTCCGACCCCTGTGCTGGGCTCAGGTATGGTGTAGGGGGATCTGGGGGTCCTGGCCCGGTGCCAATATGGCAGTGGCTCCAGAGAGGTGGCAGCTGGGTCCCTGGGCACGGTGCTCCGTGTGGCAGGAGCTCCTGAAGGAGAACTGGCTGGGTACGTCTCCACGGCACCTGCAGCAGGGGCCCAGTCCCCACCTGGCTGTACTGCGGGACTGTGGCTGAGACACCATCTAGACTGGGAAATGGGTCTGCACACGAGCAAGTGTGCTGATTACGTCACAGGAGCCAGTGTGGACAGGGTCCAAGAGAGAATCCAACAGCGGGGATCTGGGGACAGGGCGGGGGCGGGGGGCGCGGCCCCGTCATCAGCCTCGGAGAACTCCAGGGCCAGGCCCGGCCTCACATGCCCATCAGGCCCCACCACGAAGGCGTGGGGCGAGCGGAGGTCGGACCAAGGCGGGCTTGGAAGGTCCGGGTGAGGAGCCGAAGGAGGCTCTGCTCTGCAGACACGAGGGAGCCACTGAAAGGCCGGGCCGGCAGAGGTGGCCCTGGGCCTCAGGGAGGTCAGCCTGGCTTCGGTCGACCGGAGACCCTGAGCTGGGAGAGTTGGCGCCTGGGCAGCAGGGGCGTGGGCGCCCATGCCCGGGCCCATGCTTCCCACCCCCCAGGCCCCGCTGACCAGAGGGTTTTTCCACCTGGGGCTGAGCCTGTCTGGCCCTTCCTGGGAGACGCCTCTTACTTCCCCATTCCCGGCCGTCTGGCCAGCGTGTGGCGGGAGAGTGGCCCCCCAGGCTGGGCTGTGGGATTCACCATCGTGGCCACTCTCTGCTTGCCGAACCCCAAGGCTGGTTCCCTTTCTGGAAGTCACGGCAGAAAGAAGGCCCAACTTCCTGAGTGTTCGCCCTCCTCCTGGGCCTTGGTTCCCCAAACATCCCATAAGCCCCCCGGGCCCTTCCGAGCCCCGCACCCACACCCGGGGAAGCTCCTTGCTCCTTCTTCCTCATCACGGAAACCCTTGAAGGCGCCCTCACTGTGGGCCAGGGACCAGGTTGAATTGCTGTCCTGAATTAACTCCTTGAATGTCTACGCAACCATGTCAATGGTATCCTTTCCTTTCTATTTTGCAGATGAAGAAACTGAGGTCAAAGACCTGGCACTCTCGCGGCAGCGCTGCGATGCCTGCACCTGGGCACGTCTCTCTGAGCAACAAAATACAAAGAAACTGCATGGGACTAAAAATAACTGTGAGTAGGTGCTGCTGCTGCTGCTGCTAAGTCGCTTCAGTTGTGTCCAACTCTGTGCGACCCCACAGATGGCAGGCCACCAGGCTCCCCCGTCCCTGGGATTCTCCAGGCAAGAACACTGGAGTGGATAGGTGCAGTTGGGGCAAATTCTGGACCCAAAAGATACAAAGAGACCAAACAACCCAACTGCCAACTTTTGAGGAGCCTGGAGCAAAGACAGGGTGTCGGGAGCAAAAGCAGGGCACTGAGTGTGCCTCCTGCATAAAACGCCACCTGAGCGGGCGAGCGAAACACCTGAGCCACCCCTGCACCTAAGCCACCTAAGCCACCTAACCCCGGACACACCCCTCCCCTCACCCCATGTGAAGAACAAGCTTGCCCCCGCCTTGGGAAGTAAGCAAGCAAGGGAGTCTGTTGCTAGTTCTTGCTTCCCCTGTGGCATCAGCGGCCCCAGTAAAGCCTTGCCTGAATTCCTTTTTTAAATTAATTTATTTGTTTGTTTTCGTCTTCGCTGGGTCTTTGTTGCTGCGCAGGCTTTTCCCTGGTGGTGGTGAGTGGCGGCTGCTCTCCAGGCACAGTGTGCAGGCTTCTCAGTCGCTTTTCCTGTTGTGGAACGCAAACTCTAGGGCAACTCCTGGGTTTCAGGAGTTGAGACACTTGGACTCTGTAGTTGTGGGTCCCAGGCTCTTGAGCACAGGCTCAGTAGTCGTGGCGCACGGGCTTAGCTGCACCAGACCAGGGATCGAACCCGTGTCTCCTGCGCTGTCAGGCAGACTCTGTACCACTGAACCGCCAGGGAAGCCCTTGCTTGAATTTCTTGTCTGGCCTCTAGTCAATTTCTATTGATTGGGGAAGACCTAGAACCCTGGTGGGCAACAAGAGGCGTTCACCCTCTTGTCCACAGCTGGTCAGTGGAGGAACTAGAATTCAAACCCTGATCTCTTCGATCCAAAAGTTTACTAGTAAAGAAAAATTATAACTAGTCCTCAAATCTTTCCCCTCTTGACAGTTCTCAGGGACATTTTGTTTTGACCTAGATCAAGCCGGAGAAGGATATTATTCCCATTTTGCAGGTGAAAAAAAGGAGGCTGGAGAAAAGTAATAGTCCAAAACTCACACACATGATCAGGATTGGACAGGAAAGGCCTGGCCCCCTGCCCTTTGCCACCACAGGCCAACAGCAGAAGATGGGGCACCATGACGCCAACCTCTCAGCTGCTGCAGCCCAAAGGCTGCTGAGAACAGAGCAAAAAGCAAAGACTTTCCCTGTGACACGTTTGCCTTCCCCTCTGCGTAGGCAGAGACCTGAGTCAGCCAGTCTATCACGGCAGAGGTGTCCTCCCGAGTCTGGGAATCCAAACTCGGGGAGGGGCCCTCAAGCCACCTTTTGAAGATTCTTTAATATCTTTTCATTTAAGAAACGTAGGACTTACCTGGGTAAGAATCTGCCTTGCAATGCAAGGGGACGTGTGTTCGATCCCTGGTAGGGGAACTAAGATCCCACATGCCACGGGGAGAGACGCCCAAGTGCTGCATCAAAAGATACCCCGTGCTGCAAATAAGACCCATGCAGCCAAATACATAAATATTTAAAAGCAAAAAAAAAAAAAGCGTGCATTAAAAAATGTTTTTTAAAATGTTTCCTGTTTAATTACCAAAATAGCACATGCTCGCTGTGACCGTTTCCCACTCTTGGCCAAGCTGGTTGGCCCATCCAACCAGCCCTCATCCCACCCCTCTCATCCTTCCTCTGAGAAACAACCTCAGCAGTTTGGTCTGGAATCTTCCAGCCCTATCAACACTTCGTGAAACGAGCATAATTTGGTTATTATTTTTTTTTTCTTTCTAGTATTAACAATGGGCTTAGGCACACAGCAGCAAATTACTCTTTTCAGTTACTATATCATTTCCATAGGAAATGTGCAGTTACAGTGAATAGTCTGATCTCACTCTGTCCAGCTGCCGGAAGGCTTGTTGGATTGCTCTGGTGTGTGCGGCTGCTCCTGTCTGTGAGCAGTAACATGGCTCCTTCTGGTTGTGTTGCTCTTACAAGCAAAGCTTCTGTGAATTTTCCAGTACATCTCATCACCCTCAGGAGAATATTTTTGAAGGTAGAGGCAGCATGTCATAGCAACTAAGAGCACAGATACAGGAGTTGACTCTGCACTTAGCGGCTGGGTGACCTTGGACAGGGCAGCTGTCTCTGAGGCTCAGTTTCCCCATCTGGAAAATGGGGATAATAACAGCGCACCTGCTTCAAGGGGTCCAGAATTCAGCAAGTGCATAAACATTAGGCCCTTAAAACTGCCTGCCACGGGGAAAGTGCCAGTGGCTATTGTTATCTAGAGATGGCTGGGTCTCAGACTTTGTGCTTTTTTTTCACTTTTACCAGATTTTGCAAAGGACAACTGCCCCAGGGGCCTCCTGCTCTCACAGCTTCAAGGATACTAGCCCCTCCCCACCACCAGACACTAGTACCCCCGAGTCAGGGCAGTCTCTGCCTTCTGGAAGGTTAATTGTTAGAATTACACCCCTCTTTCTCTGGACCTCCTACTGTAGTTTAAGCTCGCTTGTTCTCTGAGCTGCAGATTCCCATGTACCTCCAGGCCCTGCATTTAACCAGACTCCAAGCGCACATAGACCCACAGACTCCCTCTTCCTTCTTCTGGGGTCACCTCCCCACTCACAAGCCCTCCATTCAAAAAGGCTTTCTTGCTTGATGGAAAAAGCCCTGGCCGAGAGCTCAGGGGAGACTGACCTTGGTGACCAACTCCCTCCCTCCCTGCTGAGAGAGTAGGGCAGGGCTGGTAGCCCCCCTCCTCCCCAGCCTTCATTTAGGGCAAGGGCCAGGGTGGGCCAAGCCAGGCCCACATGGGTGCTGATTCTCCACCCCCCTAGAAGGGCCAGGTTGATGCCAAACCCTGAACTAAACTTTACATTCGGGACACCTGCCTGCCTCACCCTGGTCCTGGCCCTGCTCAGTTTTCTTATCTGCAAAATGGGAGTCCTAGCTGCAGCCTAGAACCTCAGGCACTGACTCAGAGGAGTCAGTGAGAGAGAGAGCTGAGCGTATGATGGGCTTTATGAACTCTCGAGTACTGGATTTAAGATTATCATGCAAGCTGGGTGTGAAACAGGAAAGGGTGAGTCTGACTGTGGTAACTTGGAAACCCCAATCTAGGACAACTATCCCCGGAGGCAGGAGCATGATTCAGAGAGGGTGCTCGGGCAAGTGTGCCCTGATAGAGGGCAAGAGAGATTCACTTGGAACCTCACTCCTTAAGACTTAGGGGAGCATGCTAAGCCCTTTATCTCTGGGGGAGCTGCATCCCTTTGGACATGAAGACTCTGCAGCAACCACAGCCATGGGGATTTCTGTGAGGTTTGAGACCAAAGGCAGGGAACTCAGAGACGGTCCTGGGGCTCCATCCCCGGCTCCAGACCATGGGCAGGGCAGTCAGCTGGGGCAAGCAGAGGTCCGGGCAGGCAGAGGAGGCCGTGCCCTTTCTCAGGTAGGAAGCTTGCTCACTCCTGTCCAGCCCAAATTTATCTTTACTGACGTCAAGGCAATCTTAGGAAGTCATATCATCACTAGTTCTATTTTGAAGACAAGGAAGCAGGTTCAGAGTGGGGAATTGTCTCCCCAAGTTCCTGGATCAAGAACTCCAAGGATCTGGGCAGGCTGAAGAACTTGTTTTTGATCTTCCAAGGAGATAGCTTAGGGTACCCTAGCTTTTCCTCTGCCCCCACCCGCCACCATAAAGCCCTGTGCAGACGGAAGCAGACCTGGCCTCTCTGGAGCACTGGGTGGGTGCTGGGCAGGCCAGGCTGCAGGACCCCCCTCACCCACCCCACACCTGCCCCTCCCTCGGGCCCCACCCCTCCTCCTTGATGGTGACGGTCACAGCTGGGCCTGGCCCCATTAGCACCATTTTCACTAACCACTCAGAGACCTGGGGTGGGAGTGGTGCAGACGGGCTCCCCCGGGGCCCAACCCTCTTTGCTCCACAGATTCCACCCTCCCCCTCACAGAGGCCACAGTCTTCCCTGCCCCACTCTAAGCCCTCGGTCCACCCTGAGGTCCTCGTGGGGCAGCCAGGCTCCCACCTCAAAGCTGCTCCAAGGATCTTGGCTTTGAGACTGGGGGTCAGCCCCAAATCACAATATCATCAGTAATAATAAAACCATCTCCTAAACTCCGGGAGTTGGTGATGGACAGGGAGGCCTGGTGTGCTGTGATTCATGGGGTCGCAAAGAGTTAGACACAACTGAGTGACTGAACTGAACTGAACAAGGGAAGGTTTTCAGAGTGGCCAATGGGACACAGCCAGGCATCTGCAATGTCTTGTTTACGGAGGCTCAGAGAGGGGTAGCTACTTGCTCAAGGTCACACAGCTTGTCAGTAGCAGAGCCAAGATTTGAACCCAGGTCTGTTCAATCCAAAATTTTAATCCCCATGGTAGGGATGGGACCAAAACCAGGGGTTGGATCTGTCTGATCCAAGGAAGACTTGCCCCTTACCCCGGAAGATGCTGGGAGAGGCAGCAGTAGGCTTCTGTGTCTGAAATCCTACCTTGCCCCTATCCTGGTTCCTGGGATGTTGGGCAGCTCAGACAGGTTCATTCTGCCAGAGGGAGGCCGGAACTTCCTTGGACAAAGAAGGCAGACGATAAAGCCCAGGCCACGAGGGTGAAGGAGTGAAGGAATGAATAAGTGATGCAATAAGCCAACAGCATCTCAAAGCTCAAATCCTGTTAGAGTGCTCAGCCTTTCAGCTCCTCCCGCAATGCCACCCACCAGGCCCCGCGAGAGACAGCCCCAAAGTCACCACCTACGGCCCACAGACAGCAAATGGGTCATTTCGCTTTACATATCACTGTGCTATTAAATTTTTCAGTTTTGCCAACATTTAACAGCTGTGGAACCTCACATAAAAGCTCAAATTTTTAGCTTCACTTGAGCAAACAAGTTCTGGCAAAATGAGGCCCACCTTCCTGCCCAGTGTGGTTGCCTCTTGGGACCAGCTTGGGCTCCCAAGGCTGTCACAGCCCCCAGGACTCCCTCTGCCCTCCCTGACACTGAAGCCAAAGTCAGTTGCCACCCTGCAGCTATAGCTGTGGCTTTAATGCTGCTTCCATGACCCCTGGAAGCCCCGAAGTTTGAAAAGAAACTTGGAACCTGGAGTGCTAGGTTTTAACTTGCTGTGTGACCTCAAGCAAATCCCTCCCCCTCTCTGTGCTTCAGTTTCTTCCTTTGTGAATGGAGGGGCAGACAGATGATCTAACAGCCTTTCTTGCCCACAGTGGCCCAGGCTTGATAAAGGCCTGGGGAGTCAGGCAGGCCTTCCTTGGTATGGGCCCCTGGACAGATGCAGGACAAGGTGGCAAAGAGATTGGATGATGTTGACGCTCCAGAGCTGCGTCCAGGTGCTCATGACGTGGGCTCCACTGAACATTTTCCCTGCAGAGGATTGGGGGAGGGTGGCTGGCCCCTCAGATAAACGGTTCCCCGTGCCCGGGTTTCACAAACGTGTCCAGCAGGCCGGCGGCAGCAGAGGGATTGGACATGGACTCTGTTTCCAGGGGCCTTAGTGTCATAACGGCAGCTGCAGCAGAGAGAAAGCCACCCAGCAGAGGAGAATTGAGCACCCAAAGCTGGCTCGAACACACAGGGACCTGTAGAGGGCTGGGGCTCCCTGCAGATCAATCCCTGGGAAGCCTTGCAGGGGTTCAGGGTCAGGGACGGGGGCCAGGCCTGGGCCAGGCAGGCACAGAAGGCGGCTTGCTGTCTGGGGAGTCAATGCTGAGTCTAGGAAAACTCATCTCGACCCAGACTCTTCACGCACCTCCTCTGTGCCTTGGCGCCGTGCTGTGAGCCCAAGCGGCCACTTCCTAAACAAGGGCAAACACTGCCATCAGCCTTGCCATTACCACTGCCTCTGTGGTTGGTGCTTTCCAAGCACATCTGGGAGACTCCCCCTCTCCCGTAGGAATTACCTCCTTGCTAGAGCCATTGTGAAAATCAAACAATAACAAATTTGTGTGGAGATCTTTGGAGTAACCAAGCTGTTTGAGGTTGTTTTTTTTTTCATGAGACACTGGGCCTGACAGGGCCCAGTCACCACACTATGGTGCCCACTCCCGACACCCCCAACTCACACCCATTTCCACACCCACTCCTCCTGCCCGCCCCTGCCCACCCGCCCTCCCTCCAGGGCCTGAGGGGGCCCCAGCCTCTCCCCCACCCCCCTCCCGGTCCCTGTGGCCAGCTCCATGGCGCTGGGTTGGGCTCCCAGAAGCCACAGCCTGCCCCGACTCCCACGGCCAAATCGAGTCAAAGACCAATTAATATTCTGATACCTGTGGCCGGCTGAAGTGATGCAGAGCTGATGATTTCTTTCTCCATTTTACTCCAACTGTGGTTTCATTTTTTTTTTCCCAGCCCTCCTTTGGTCAGTGGTTTTAGGGGCACTAAAGTTCACTTTTGTGGGTAACCTGCACTGTTAGCTGTTGATTTAATTAACTCAGCCTTTCTCTTGCTTGACCAGAACAAGGCCAGCCGGGCTGCTTTGCAGACACCCATTTGGACAGCCCACGGCCAGAGGCGTCTGGCGGGAGGGTGTGTGGTCCCTGGCAGACACTCGCCAGCCCTGGCTGCCCTTCGCTCCACGTTTTCCAAAGCAGTTCTGAGCCACTGTCTCATGAGGCTCCCAGGGGGTTGATTCCCACTGGACACATGGGGAAACTAAGGCTCTGAGATATGAACCCGATACCCTGGGGCCACAAAGCTGGCCACAGGCAGAGCTGGGCTGGCTTGCCAGCTTTGTCTATTTCCATGGTCCTCCATTTCAGAGAGACAGTTTATTCCTGCCCAAGGTCCCCCTTGACGGGGAGGAAGGGAAAGGCTGGAAGACAGAGAGGGGTGCTAGAGAGGAAGAGGGGGACAGCAGCAGGGGCCGGGGGGAGGATGCGAGTTGAGATCACAGTCTCCTGGCCTCACTTCCTGAGGTCCTTTCTCTTGATGGAGCAGACTAGAGTTTTTCATCCTCTGAGAAGTTTCCAGAATCCTAGCACAGATCTCTCAGTGGCCAGGTGAGGGGAACATTCTGCCCGCAGCATTCTGCCCTCAAATTTCCCTATCCAGAGGATGCCTAGTGTCCCAAAGGGCTGTTGGGGGCAGAGAAGCCTTGGACAGGAAGGAGCAGCAGAGACCAGAGCAGACATCTGAAGTGGCTCTAGAAGGAGAGCTTTCAACAGCGGGCCGTGCCAGCAGCTGAGGCCAGGGAGGGGAGAACTGCCAGGAGACTCCCTGTGTGACTTGACCCGAGTCCCTTCCATCTCTGGTTCTCAGATGTGTTCACAGATGCTCACAGCCAGCCGTGCTGCCCTTTCAGTCCGTGCAGCTGGAGGTCTAGGAAACTCTGGCTGCTAGACTGCCAGGCTAGAGAAGAGGGGTCTTTGGGCTTGCACACAGACCCTCCTCTGCTCATCTTTGTTTGCCACCTCCTCCAGGAAGCTCCCCACCTCTCACCCACACCCATTCCTCAGTTCTCTGTGCAGGGCTCTGTGGACTTTTTTTTTTTTTTTTTGCCACCAGGGTGAATTGTCAATTGATTTGTTATTTATCCCACTGACAACAAAGAGAGTGAAAAGGTAATAATTCTGGGCCCTGGGGTAATTCAATTCCTGTAGCACCGTCAGCTACATTAACTTACTTCCTGGATCTCAATTCAATTAGAGCAACATTCCCCAGCATTAATAAATCAATACTCATGCCATTTGGATATATTTTGAATGTCTTTCATTCTACATTGTAGGTCGGGGATGGCTGTTGAATTGGAAGTTAATGGGACAGGACAGGGCAGGTGGGGCTGCCTGGGGAGAAGCTGCCAGCCGTTGACTCTAATTGCCTCCGCTGCAGAGGAGACTGTTAGTAAACCAGGGGCCTGGTTAACTGAGCGAGCCCCCTGGAGTTACTGCGAGCTGCAGCTCCAGTCTGGGCGGGCGGAGGTACGGTGGTTGGAGAGACTGTGTTCACCCGCTTTTGTATCCATTCATTCGTTCGTCCACTCATCCACCCTCCCATCCCCCCTCTCACCCCTCCTCTCAGTCTTCCTCCCCGAGGTCGTCTCACTCTCCTCCCATCTCTCTTCACGCTTCCTCCAGGCTTTCTTTCCATCTTCCTCCCATCCCTCCCTGGTCCTCCTTCTGGTTCCTCCCATTGCTCCTTTTATCCCTCCTCCTCCTCCTTCTCCCATTCTTCCTCTCATCCTTCCTCCAAATCTCTTCCCATCCCTCCCCTCAGCTTCTTCCCATCCTTCCTCCTCCTTCCTTCCAATCCCCTTTCCATCTTTTCGCCAGTCTAGCCATCCAGGACCCTGGACTGAGGGCCTCCTGGACACTAGGCTACGGAAGAGAACACAGTGATCCATACTGACTTCTGGGCTTGTTTAGATGTAGATCGAGCTTCCCTGGTGGCACAGATGGTAGAGAATCTGCCTGCAGTGCAGGAGACCAGGGTTTGATCCCTGGGTCGGGAAGATCCCCTGGAGAAGGCAATGGCTCCCCACTCCAGTATCCTTGTCTGGGAAATTCCATGGACAGAGGAGCCTGGCGGGCTACGGTCCACAGGGGTCACAAAGAGTCGGACACGACTGAGCGACTAATACACAACAACAACACACAGATGTATATCATACATGTTCTTCAACCTCAGAGACTCAGAATCTAAAGAAATAACTACAACACAATGTCCAAGAACCACAGCACGCGCAATCAATAGCACTTTTGTTGCCTAAGAAGCCAGAGCAAGGCTCAGAGGGGAGCCAGTGGCCAAAAGTCTGACTCTTGGGATTGGGGGAGCGTAAGGGAAGGTTCCCCAGAGCAGGGTAAGCCTCAAAGCAGACTTTGAGGATGAATAGACCTTGGCTACTTGGCTTTAGGGAGATCAGGAACTGCAGAGAGCTTGAGGAAACTGAGGGCTGCAGGGCAGGGGCTCACAAGCCTGTGTATGGATCCAAACCACCCGGCAGGTAAAGACAAATACAACTCCCAGGATCCTTTCTGGGGAGTCTCATCCAGGAGGTCCAGGAAGGGTCAGGAATCGTGGTCAGCAGCCACAGTCTGCACCTCAGGCTGGCCCTATCTGGCTGTGCGGCTAAGTCCCAGCCCTCTCCGAACCTTCCTAGGTCTGCAGTCAAGTTTCTCACTGGACAATGTCCCTTGAGACAGGCAAGAGAGGTACTGCTTCCTCCTTTTGACAAATGAGGATACTGAGAACCAAACAGACCAGGGCGGAGCCACTGATGGAGTCTCCGCCCCCTTGCGTGGAGGCCCAGGGCCTTTGTGCCTGTTGTCCCCTGCTTGGATCACACTTCTTCTGGGGATCCTGTGGTTGGCCCCTCCCCTTCTTATTTGTTGCTGTATAACAAATTATCCACAAATTTAGTGACTTAAAACAACAAACACTTATCATCACATAGTTTTTGTGGCTCAAGAATAAAGGAGTGGCTCGTTCTGGCGCAGACTCTCTGAGGAGGTTGCAGCTAGAATGTCAGTAGGGGTTGCAATCGTCGGAGAGCTTGACGGGCACCGCAACTAGAGAATAGCCCCCCAGCTGCTGCAGCTGGAGAGAGCCCGCATGCAGCACTGGAGACCCAGTGCCGCCAAAGACAAATAAAAAATTAAAAAAGTGAGTCACCAAGTCCAGTCCACACTCAAGGGGAGGACAGGTAAGCTGTATTTCTTGAAGGGAAGAATATCAGAGAATGTGTGGCCATATTTTAATGTCCCCATATCTTCCTTTGCACCTCACTCAAATATCACCTTATCAGAGATGCTTTCTCTGATACATTTGTCGGTAAAGATGCCCTGCCTCTTGCTCTCTTTCTCTCTCTCTCCCCTCTTGCTCTTTTTTTTTTTTCCCCTTCCATGGAATTTTCCACCACCTGCTATCCTATCTATTTTAATTATTAATCTCGCCTGCCTCCCCCCTACATAGCCTAGACTCCGTGAAATCAGATACTTGTTCATGGCTGTCACACCACCACAAGAATGGTCCCTGGCACATAGTAGGCATTTAATAAGTCATTGTTGAATACAAGGATAAAGATGGAGCTGAAGGAAGAGAGGGCAGTGTTGACTCATCCTGGGTCTTTCCTGTCCCTGGAACCTGACCTTGTCGGGTGACTTCCCTGTCACCTGAAACTTCATCCCGTGACAGATTGGGACAGCTCGGTCTGAGCGTCAGTTCTGGTCCCAGATCGGCCACTGGCCTTCAGTGTGACGCCAGACGTGTGCTCTGCTCGGGCTCAGCCTGGGTCCTCCCCCTCATAGAAGCGTACTGGATTCCTTCCACTTAATGAGTATGTCCCAACACCTACTAGGTACCACAAGTGTTCTGGGCACCAGACAGACACAGCACCTGCCCTCACAAGGCTGAACCTCTGGGATAAAACCACTGAGCGTCTTTCCAGCTCCAATATACTCCTGTTCTGCCCTCATGCCACTGGCAGATGCTGCTGTATATTGAATTAGTCCCCACAACTTCATATATTGAAGCCTTCATATATTGGAGCCTTGCGGGGATAATTAGACTTAGGTGAGGGCAGGAGGGTGAGACCCTTATGGTGGGGTTAGTGGTTTTATAAGAAGAAGAAGAAGAAGAGAGAGATCACTTCCTCTTTCCTCTCTCCACCATGTAAGGACTCCATGAGAACGTGGCTGTCTGCAAGCCAGGACGAGGGCCCTCATCAGGGATCTAATCAGATGCCACCTTGGTCTCAGACTTTCCAGAACTATGGGAGATCAATGTCTTTAATATTTTGTTCTAGCAGCCTGAGCTAACTAATACAGATGCTGATGGCCGATTGCTTGAGTTCAGAGATCCACAGGCTCCATATTATGCTGGGATATTTAAGAATCCTGGTTTCTAAATAGCCTTTCATAGGAAAGGGTAGAGGGCCACTGAAGGGAGGGTTGTCTTTAAAGCCGGGAAGAGGGGGGCTGTGGAGAACACGCTTTTGCTCACCGCCAGGCCTTTGCATGTGCTCTTCTTTCTGGTCTTAACTTCCATGTCAGCTCCACCAAGAACCTGTCTCTAAGTCTAGGTTAGAGGCCCTCTGCTGGTTCCCTGGACATCCTATACGAGTGTGTTCTCCTCACTGCCACTGGCCCCAATTCTTCCTTCATTGCCTATCTCCACTCAGCATATTTGGTGAGCACCCCAAGGACAGGACCCCAAGCTGGTATCCTCAATAGTGGCCCCATTTCTGGATGGGGACCCAGCTTCCACAAGGTTAAGTTTTTTGCCAAGATCACACCGCCGGTGATTCTTCAAGTTGTGGCACAAACCCAGGCCTACCTGATTCCCCAGTGTGTGAAGCATTACCCCAAACACTCTCCTGTATCTTCCTAGAAAAGGAGTCAGCTCACATCTCAGATGGAGAAACTGAGGTCCAGAGCTCACCCATACCCAACCAGCCATGATCCCAGACCCACTCACCCAGAGGAAATCTTTGGCCTAGAGATACACCAGCTGTCTTGCAGGGAGATCTTAGGGTGTGAGATGCTCAACTGTGCACTTCTCTTTACACTGCTCAGACACCTGGAGAACGTTGTCATCAGTCCACTTTCTCGATGAGAAAACATAGGCCCAGAGCTGGAGGCCCCTTGTTTACTACCCTCAGCTAGTAAGTGGCAGAGCAGGGGTTTCAACCCTGCTCCACTTGGTCTCTGAACACTAAGTCACAGGGCCCTTCAGGGTGCAGAGTAAGGCAGGTCAGCCGTCCTCCCCTTGTTCATTCATCCACTCACACGTTCATTCGTTTATTCAATAGTAAATGAGATGCCTGGGGTGCGGGGCAGGCAGATGGGTAACACACAAATTAGACATATAAACAAGGTGATTTCAGAGAGGGAAGTGCCTTAAAGGGGGAGGAGACGGGTGGGGGGATATCTTTCATTCAGGGCTCCTCTCTGATAGGGTGATGCTTGGGCTACCGCCTGGGTGTCCAAGAGCTGGCACCTCAGAGATTCAGGGAAAGCCCTGGGGTGGGAAGATGTGCAGCATTTTAATAAAAAGTAAGCAGCTTGGAGGGGCAGAGACTGGGAAGGGGATGAAAGCCCCAGGCCACCTGTCTCGTGGGTGGGGGACCCCACGGGGCAGTGGGCTCAGGCAGGTCCTATTAGTGCTGGAGGGGCCTCGATTCAGGGGTTGGTTGGCTCAAGAAGCCAGGAAGAGAAGGGGGCCGTGGGCCGCCACGCTGGATGAGGCCTCCAGGGTGAGATTTACTGAACACAGGCAGCATGTCCGCAAGACAGAGCTGGGCCCTGTGACTGTGCCAGGTGTCTCTGCCACTTCTGGCTGCCTCCCTGGGCCTGAAGAGGAGGCGAGAGCAGCAACACATAGCTATGCTGGCTCTGGCATCCTCATGGGCCACTGGGATGGTGCTGCTCACAGGGCAGGGGCTTGATTTCAAGGACACACAACTCAGGCACGAGGCCTGGGACCAACTGCAGGAATCGGAGGCCTGATTGCCTCCTCCTCGAGTCAGGCCTGGGCCAGACCGAGGCCTCTTGTCTTCTCTGCAGGTGCTGGGGAGAGAGGCCTGCCCAGGGATGAGTTAGAGATCGGGAGCTGATGCCCTAGGCCTCCCTTCTGCCTGTCTTAGCTGCCCTCTCCCTGGCCACATCCCCTCCCTGCCTCTCCACCAATCTTTGGATAAAGACTGAGAAATAGCCTCCATCAGCTCAGTTCAGTCGCTCAGTCATGTTCAACCCCATGGACTGCAGCACACCAGGCTTCCCTGTCCATCACCAATTCCCAAAGCTTACTCAAACTCATGTCCATCAAGTCGGTGATGCCATCCTCTGTCGTCCCCTTCTGCCTTCAATATTTCCCAGCATCAGGGTCTTTTCCAGTGAGTCAGTTCTTCACATCAGGTGGCCAAAATATTGGAGCTTCAGCTGCAGCATCAGTCCTTCCAATGAATATTGAGGACTGATCTCCTTTAGGATGGACTGGTTGGATCTCCTTGCAGTCCGAGGGACTCTCAAGAGTCTTCTCCAACACCACAGTTCAAAAACATCAGTTCTTTGGTGCTCAGTCTTCTTTATAGTCCGACTCTCACATCCATACACAACTACTGGAAAAACCAAAGCTTTGACTAGATGGACCTTTGTTGGAAAAGTAATGTCTCTGCTTTTTAATATGCTGTCTAGGTTAGTTATAGCTTTTCTTCCAAGGAGCAAGCGTCTTTTAATTTCATGGCTGCAGTCACCATCTGCAGTGATTTTGGAGCCCCCAAATATAAAGTCACTGTTTCCATTGTTTCCTCATCTATTTGCCATAAAGTGATGGAACTGGATGCCTTGATCTTCGTTTTTTGAATGTTGAGTTTTAAGCCAGCTTTTCCACTCTTCTCTTTCACTTTCTTCAAGAGGTTCTTTAGTTCTTCTTTGCTTTCTGCCATAATGGTGGTGTCATCTGCATATCTGAGGCTATTGATATTTCTCCTGGCAATCTTGATTCCAGCATGTGCTTCAGCAGCCCAGCATTTCTCATGATGTACTCTGCATAGAAGTTAAACAAGCAGGATGACAATATACAGCCTTGATGTACTCCTTCAGAACAAAGGACAGAACCTGCCTGGTCACTTGAGGACACTGACATGGTCTTTGAGATTCGACGTGGTGGTTGGACCCCTGTGCTGAGCTGGCCTCGAGTCCCCAGAAGTGTCTGCCTACATTTCTCTCTGAGGCCCCAAAAGGACAACCCAGGACAATGGGAAGCACATGGGCTTTGAAATTTTATTTAAAAACCCAGAAGGATGGGATGAGGGGGTGGCACGGTCATGTATACCCATGGCTGATTCATGTCAATGTATGGTGAAAATCATCATAATATTATAAAGTAATTAGCCTCCAATAAATAAATTAACTTTTTAAAAAAAATCTAGGTTTAAATCCTGTGTGACCTTGTGTGACCTTGTGTGACCTTGAGCTAGTCACCTCACCTTTAAGTCTTCAGTTTCTTTTGAAAAACGGGGGTGAAGGGGGTACCACCAAGCCTGGTTGGAGATTAAAGGGGAAAATGCAAATAAAGAGACCCTTGCCCTAGGCACTCATCAAACATTAACCTCTTCGCATCACCCACTTTTTCTTGTTTAAATTTATTTTTATGTACCCACTCTCTGTCTACCTGTGTCACTAATTAGCTGTGTGTGATCCAGCATAAGACTCTTCTTCTCTCTGGGCTTCATAGAATTTGATAGCTGGAGGGACTTCAAGTTTCATGTAACAATCCCCTGCTTGTGTGTATGATAAATCAAGGTCCAAGATCAGTGTCAAAGCGGAACTTTGGTCTCCATGAGGCCACAGCTGTATTGTCAGAATCCTAGCCAGGGGCTCCCCCTAGGCCCTGGCCCTCCTCCCCATTACCCAGTTGTGAGACCTGAGCGAGTCCTGTCCTCTCTCAGGGATGCTTGCCTCAGTTCAGTTCAGTTCAGTCACTCAATCGTGTCTGACTCTTTGTGACTCCATGGACCGCATCACGCCAGGCTTCCCTGTCTATCACCAAACTCATGTCCATTGAGTCGGTGATGCCATTCAACCATCTCACCCTCTGTCATCCCCTTCTCCTCCCATGTTTGATCTTTCTCACCATCAGGGTCCTTTCCAAAGAGTCAGTTCTTCGCATCAGCTGGCCAAAGTATTGGAGTTTCAGTTTCACCATCAGTCCTTCCAATGAATATTCAGGACTGATTTCCTTTAGGATGGACTGGTTGGATCTCCTTGCAGTCCAAGGGACTCTCAAGAGTCTTCTTCAACACCACAGTTCAAAAGCATTAATTCTTCGGTGCTCAGCCTTCTTTATGGTCCAACTCTCACATCCATACATGACCACTGGAAAAACCATAGCTTTGACGAAACAGACCTTTGTTGACAAAGTAATGGCTCTGCTTTTTAATATAGGTTGGTTATAACTTTTCTTCCAAAGAGCAAGCGTCTTTCAATTTCATGGCTGTAGTCACCGTCTGCAGTGATTTTGGAGCCCGCCAAATAAAGTCTGTCACTGTTTCCATAAAGTCTTTCCTTGACGTACTCCTTTCCCTATTTGGAACCAGTCTGTTGCTCCACGTTCGGTTCTAACTGTTGCTTCTTGACCTGCGTACAGATTTCTCAGGAGGCAGGTCAGGTGGTCTGGTATTCCCATCTCTTTCAGAATTTTCCACCATTTGTTGTGATTGACACAATCAAAGGCTTTGGCGTAGTCAATAAAGCAGAAATAGATGTTTTTCTGGAACTCTATTGCTTTTTCGATGATTCAACAGATGTTGGCAATTTGATTTCTGGTTCCTCTGCCTTTTCTAAATCCAGCTTGAACATCTGGAAGTTCTCAGTTTACATGCTGTTGAAGCCTGGCTTGGAGAATTTTGAGCATTACTTTACTAGCGTGTGAGATGAGTGCAACTGTGTGGTAGTTTGAAGATTCTTTGACATTACCTTTCTTTGGGATTGGAAATTCCTGTGGCCACTGCTGAGTTTTCTAAATTTGCTGGCATATTGAGTGCAACACTTTCACAGCATCATCTTTTAGGATTTAAAATAGCTCAACTGGAATTCCATCACTTCCACTAGCTTTGCTCATAGTAATCATTCCTAAGGCCCACTTGACTTCGCATTCCAGGATGTCTGGCTCTAGGTGAGTGATCATGCCATTGTGGTTATCTGGGTTGTCAAGATCTTTTTTGTACATTTCTTCGGTGTATTATTGCCACCTTTTCTTAATATCTTCTGCTTCTGTTAGGTCCATATCATTTCTGTCCTTTATTGAGCCCATCTTTGCATAAAATATCTCTTGATATCTCTCATTTTCTTGAAGAGATCTCTAGTCTTTCCCATTCTATTATTTTCCTCTATTTCTTTCCATTGATCACTGAGGAAGGCTTTCTTATCTCTCCTTGCTATTTTTGGAACTCTACATTCAGATGGGTATATCTTTCCTTTGCCTTCCACTTCTCTTCTTTTCACAGCTATTTCTAAGGCCTCCTCGGACAACCATTTTACCTTTTTGCATTTCTTTTTCTTGGAGATGGTCTTGATCCCTGCCTCCTGTATAATGTCACAAACCTCTGTCCATAGTTCTTCAGGCACTCTATCAGATCTAACCTGTTGACTCTATCTCTTGCTTCCATTGTATAATCGTAAGGGATGATTGACTGATAGTTTTCAAATCACCGGGGGTTAGGACAGGTCTTTTGGTTGTTTTTTTTTTTTTTTTTCTGTTTTTTTTTTTTTTTTTGCCACTCCACATGGCATTGCAGGATCTTAGTTTCCCAACCAGGGATCAAACCCAAATCCCTGGCAGTGGAAGCATGGTTTCTTAACCACTGGATTGCCAGGAAAGTCCCAAGACGTGCTTTTTTGAGGAACCTTCTTATTCTGACTCCACATTCCGTTCCAGGAGTCTCTGACCTGGATTAGCAGAGTTGCCGCTTTGACTACTTCCTGAAGCCACCATGTTGACTTATCTAAGAAATCAAGTGGATTGGTTTCCTGCTCCATGGGTCACCCCTCCGTGCCTTTGCCTGGCTTGGTGTCTGTGCCCAGAACACGCTTCCCACCCTGGCAATCACCTGTGTTCGAACCCCAGACATTCATTACACACCATTAAAATGTTGCTTCTGCTATCAAGCTCTTCCTGCCTGCCAGTCCCCTGTGGAAAACTAACCTCCCCCCGTGTTCCCCCGGCGCTGAGCACACTCCTAGCATTAGACCCACAGCACTCGCTCTGGTGCCCTTACTTTTGTATGTGTCCTGAGAGCTCCTTCAGGACTGATCCATTTCTGTATCAGGCCTGGCATACAGTGAGCAAAGTAAGAATTTATTGAGTGAATGAATGAATGAATGAATGAACGATGAGTCACAGTCCAAGGCAAGTGGCAGCCAAGAGCCCTTGCTTCTGTCTCTTGCTGAGAGTCCGTCCCCTGCCCGGTCCAGCTACCCAAGTGAGCCCTGGCCCACCTGGCCACCAGAGTCACTAATGAGCATTGATCTCGATCGGTCCCATCCATCAGGCTACTCGAGCGCCTTTCCTTAAAGAACATTAGGGAGCAAATGTATCATTGGTGACTGGAGACCCAATAAAGCAGGCACCTCGCGAAATTTAGTATTCAACTCGTAAAGGCCTTAAAAGCATTTTTCAATTATGAATGGCCTGGGGGGAGTCATTCTTTCTTCGCCGGGGGATGAATAAAGATGGAAAATAATAGCATATCAATATTGTTGCAACTTAGCAGGATTAATCTGGAAGAGTTAAAGTCATCGCTCTCCCTGCTGCCTGCGTGCTCAGGTGCACTGGGAAGGACTTGGTCAAGGTGACCCTCACCAGGACCCCTGTGGGCAGAGCTGCCTCCTAACAGATCAGCATCTCAAGTGCCACGACCCTCTCTTTACCGCCCTCAGGGCCTCACCCCACGACATTCCCTGGCTCTGAACCATTCTTCTTACCCACACGAGGCCTCCAGGGCCAGCCTTCTCACGATGATCTCGAAGATCTGTACCATGCTTAGGCTTTAAAAGAGGTCTTTATACCAACTGGGGATGGTTGCTCAAATCTATCCATGTGGTAAAATGTCACAGGACTAAACAAGAAAGAAAGAGAGGAAGAGAGGAAGGGAGGAAGGAAGACAGATAGAAAAGAGAGCATGAAAAAGTCAAGTACAAGTACACTTTTGTACTATCTCTGCAATTTCCTGGGAATTTTAAATTACTTCAAAATAATAAAATTTAAAATGTAGTAAATAACCAGTCAGAATGGCTGCGATCCAAAAGTCTACAAGCAATAAATGCTGGAGAGGGTGTGGAGAAAAGGGAACCCTCTTACACTGTTGGTGGGAATGCAAACTAGTACAGCCACTATGGAGAACAGTGTGGAGATTCCTTAAAAAACTGCAAATAGAACTGCCTTATGACCCAGCAATCCCACTGCTGGGCATACACACCAAGGAAACCAGAATTGAAAGAGACACATGTACCCCAATGTTCATTGCAGCACTGTTTATGATTCATGGGGTCGCAAAGAGTCGGACACTACTGAGCGACTGAACTGAACTGAATATATCATGTTAAGGTTTATTGCAGTAGTGCAAGTTTGGTTTACCATTTGAACAGTGATCAGTGCAATTCATTATATCAACAGAATAAAAGAGCAAAATCATATGATCATCAAAATAGGTGCAGAAAAAAGCATTTGATAAAATCCCATAGCCATTCATGATTGAAATGACCCAAATTAAGAATAGATAAAAATTTCCTCAACCTGATAAAGAAATCTAAGAAAAATCTACATTAACATCATACATGTTGCAGATAGGTTGAAACATTTTCACCTAATATTCAGAACAATCTCCATGGAACATTGTACTAAAAGTTCCAGGCAGTTAAATTAGGCAAAAAAGAGAAAGAGAGAGATAAAGACAAAAAAATTGAAAGAAAAATCCAAAATTCTTTTGGCATATTCATAAACCTAGAAATGCATAAGGAATCCACAAAATTGCTACTTGAGCTAGTAAGAAAGGTTAGCACTGCTATAGGGTATAAGTTCAGTTCAGTCCCTCAGTCATGTCTGACTCTTTGTGACCCGATGTACTGTAGCACACCAGGCTTCCCTGTCCATCACCAACTCCTGGAGCCTACTCAAATTCATGTCCATCACATCAGTGATGCCACCCAACCATCTCATCCTCTGTCGTCCCCTTCTCCTTCTGCCTTCAATCTTTCCCAACATCAGGGTCTTTTGCAATGAGTCAGTTCTTTGCATCAGCTGGCCAAAGTATTGGAGTTTCAGCTTCGGCATCAGTCCTTCCAAACAATATTCAGGACTGATCTTCCTTAGGATGGACTGGTTGGATCTCCCTGCAGTCCAAGGGTACTCTCAAGAGTCTTCAACACCACAATTCAAAAGCATCAATTCTTCAACACTCAGCTTTCTTTATAGTCCAACTCTCACATCCATACATGACTACTAGAAAAACCATAGCTTTGACTAGACAGACCTTTGTTGGCAAAGTAATGTCTCTGATTTTTAATATGCTTACCAAACAAAAATTAAAGTATATTTCTATATACATACTAAAAAAACAAATAAAAATTGAAATTAAATGATATTTACAATAGCATCAAAGATATAAATTCTTGGTAGTAAACTTAATAGCATGTGGGTAAAATATAGTCTGTATTCTAAAAACTATAAAATATTTCTGATACAATGGAGTATGCCATTTATAGCAATGTGGATGGACTTGGCAATTGTCATACTGAGTGAAGTCAGACACAGAGAGGCAAATATATGCTATCACTTATATGTGGAATCTAAAAAAAGAGTACAAACAAACTTATTTATAAAACAAAAGTAGAGTCACAGATGTAGAAAACATCTAAAATTAACATAACATTGTAAATCAAGTATACTTCAATAAAAAGTTAATAATTCATTTCAGCAATATTCATAATAGCCAAGTTATAAAAACAAATGTCCATTGATTGATGGCTTGATTAAAAAAATGTGTCATATACACAGACTAGAATATTATTTAGTCTTTAAAAAGTAGGAAATTCTGCCATTTGCAAAAACATAGATGAACCTGGAGGATATTATGCTAAATGCAGTAAGCCAGACACAGAAAAACAAATACTGTATAATTTCATTTCTGTATAGAATGTAAAATAGTCAAGACCACTGAAGCAGAGAGTAGAATGTTGTCACCAGGGGCTGTGGGAAGGGATATGAGGAAAGAATTGTCAAAGGGTACAAAGCTTCAGCTATATAAGATAAACAAGTTCTGGAGATTGATTATACAGTGCCCAAAGCTACTGCAAAGACTGGTCTTAGTCTGTTTGTACTGTTATAACAAAATACTACAGATTCAGTAACAAAAAAAAAATGTACATTTCTCTGTTTTGGATGCTTTGGAAAGTCCAACATCAAGTCTTCAGCCTGGTTGCATTCTTTTGAGGACATTCTTCCTGGTTTATAAACAGTGACTTTTGTGATGTCCTCACATAGTAGAAGTGGCTAAGGAGCTCAGTGGGTCCTCTATTATAAGAGCACTAATCTTATTAATGAAGACTTTACCCTCAAGACCTAACTATCTTCCAAAGGCCCCATCTCATAATACTACCTCATTGAGCATTCAGATTTTAACATGAATTTTGGGGAGACACAAACATTCAGACCATAGCCTTATTTAAAATTGTCTAAGAAGATGGATTTTATGTTGTGTTTTTAGCACACCATACAAAATAATAATAATTCAGGGCCAAGATGGAACTTCAGGAGTGATGAATATGCCTATGGCCTTGACGGTGATGATGATTTGTGCTTATTCTTGTACTCATTAAGTTATGTGCATTAAATATGTTCAACTTTTTGCATCTCAACTATACTTCAATGGAACGGTTAAAAATACACACACATGCATGCATGTACACATTAGGATTTTTTCCTACTTTCTTAGATGTATTGGTCTGTTAAAATACAGTCATCTTTACTTTAAAGGTGCCTTGCCTTCTGATCTAAATTTTCACATCTGATTAATCAAAAATTTTAAAATCATTTTATGTTAAAGGAACAAAAGGAATGGCAAAAGCCCTTTATGGAAGACTTCCTGCTTTCTCTGAAGCTGTGCTCTTTGCATTGGTAAAGAAGATGAGATGATGCTCTTCTTCCACTCAAATAGGGGCAGAGGGGTTCTCTGTGAAGCAAATCTTTCAACAATTGCCTGTGGTTCAGTTCAGTTCAGTTCAGTCACTCAGTGGTGTCCGACTCTTTGAGACTCCATGGACCACAGCATGCCAGGCATCCCTGTCCATCACCAACTTCCAGAGTTTACCAAAACTCATGTCCATCGAGTCGGTGATGCTATCCAACCATCTCATTCTCTGCTGTCCCATTTTCCTCCTGTCTTCAATCGTTCACAGCATCAGGGTCTTTTCAAATGAGTCAGCTCTTCACATCAGGTGACCGAATTATTGGAGTATCAGCTTCAACATCGTCCTTCCAATGAACACTCAGGACTGATCTCCTTTAGGATGGACTGGTTGGACTTCCTTGCAGTCCAAGGGACTCTCAAGAGTCTTCTCCAACACCAAGGTTCAAAAGCATCAATTCTTTGGTGCTCAGGTTTCTTTAAAGTCCAACTCTCCCATGAATACATGACTACTGGAAAAACCATTGTCTTGATGAGATGGACCTTTGTTGGCAAAGCAATGTCTCTGCTTTTTAATATGCTGTCTAGGTTGGTCATATTTTTCCATCTAAGGAGTATTCATCTTTTAATTTCATGGCTGCAGTTACCATCTGCAGTGATTCTGGAGCCCCCCAAAATAAAGTCTGACACTATTTCCACTGTTTCCCCATCAATTTGCCAAGAAGTGATGGGACTGGATGCCATGATCTTAGTTTTCTGAATGCTGAGCTTTAAGCCAACTGTTTCACTCCCCTCTTTCACTTTCATCAAGAGGCTTTTTAGTTCCTGTTCATTTTCTGCCATAAGGGTGGTGTCATCTGCATATCTGAGGTTATTGATATTTCTCCTAGCAATCTTGATTACAGCTTGTGCTTCAGCCAGCCCAGCATTTCACATGGTATACTCTGCATATAAGTTAAATAAGCAGGGTGACAATATACAGCCTTGACGTACTCCTTTCCCAATTTGGAACCAGTCTGTTGTTTCATGTCCAGTTCTAACTGTTGCTTCCTGACCTGCATACAGGTTTCTCAAGAGGCAGGTCAGGTGGTCTGGTATTCCCATCTCTTGAAGAATTTTCCAGTTTATTGTGATTCACACAGTCAAAGGCTTTGGCATAGTCAATAAAGCAGAAATAGATGTTTTTCTGGAACTCTCTTGCTTTTTTGATGATCCAGCAGATGTTGGCAATTTGATCTCTGGTTCATCTGCCTTTTACTAATAGAGTTTTGCCAAGAGAACGCATTGGTCATAGCAAACACCCTCTTCCAACAACACAAGAGAAGACTCTACACAGGGACATCATCAGATGCTCAACACCAAAATCAAATTGATTATATTCTTTGCAGCCAAAGATTTAGAAGCTCTATACAGTTCACAAAACAAGACTGGGAGTTGACTGTGGCTCTGATCATGAACTCCTCATTGCCAACTTCAGACTCAAATTGAAGCAAGTAGTGAAAACCATGATATCATTCAGGTATGACCTAAATCAAATCCCTTATGATTATACAGTGAAAGTGACAAATAAATTTAAGTGACTATATCTAATAGATTGCCTGATGAACTATGGACGGGGAGGTTCATGACATTGTACAGGAGACAGGGATCAAGATGATCCCCAAGATAAAGAAATGCAAAAAAAGCAAAATGGCTGTCTGGAGAGGCCTTACAAATGCTGTGAAGAGAAAAGCAAAGGAGGAAAGGAAAGATATACCCATTTGATAGCAGAGTTCCAAGGAATAGCAAGGAGAGATAAAAAGCCTTCCTCAGTGATCAGCGTAAAGAAATAGAGGAAAATAATAGAATGGGAAAGACTAGAAATCTCTTCAAGATAATTAGAGATATCAAGGGAACATTTCGCGGAAAGATGGGCTCAATAAAGGACAGAAATGGTATGGACCTTACAGAAGCAGAAGATGTTACGACGAGGTGGCAAGAACACACAGAACTGTACGAAAAAGATCTTCAAGACCCAGATATTCATGATGGTGTGATCACTGACCTACAGCCAGACATCCTTGCCTGTGGATCTGAGATCAAAACCAGGAAGGATAAAGGACTCATTTGAATGGATTAGGTTAAGAGTAAACAAGTTTGATTACAATAACAGCTATAAACAGTTGCTTTGACAAGATTCATAGTGACAGAAAGTACTACTCTTTACCCAGCTTGCAATCTGTCTTCCCTTTTACATAAGTCTTTTATACTCTCACAGGTTCTTAGGAAATTTTGTGGACTGTTTAAGAGTTACTGAAATTCATTTATGGAATATTTTCATGGAGAAGGAAATGGCAACCCACTCCAGTGTTCTTGCCTGGAGAATCCCAGGGACGGGGGAGCCTGGTGGGCTGCCGTCTATGGGGTCGCACAGAGTCGGACACGACTGAAGTGACTTAGCTTAGCTTAGCTGATATGTGAAGGGAAGATGATAGATACCATCATGACAAATAGCATTCAGAACATATCAGACAGTCTTCTGTCTATTCTTACATTATGATTATGTGTTCCTCCACTGCATTCTTTTGAGTGGGGAACAGAATACAGAATAAAAATCTCTACTTACCCAGGAATCATATGCCAACTGACTCATCCTCCAAACTGGGTCTTGTGGCTTTATTTATCTCTTCTCAATATGTGGGTGGCATCGCCAAACTCTTGTCTTGGTTAGTAAAAAGCACTGTCAGCTCTAATTTTTCCCATCATATTTATAAGAATTCAGGGAAATAAAAAATACATATTCATCAGAGAAAGTCAACAATGTTACTTCTGATGTTACAGTCCATGCATTAGCTAGCAGACCAGAAGTGTGGGGGGACCCCAGGTCACAGCACTGCCCACTCCAGCATTTTGTGAATTAGGCAGACTTAGGTTTGCCCTCTGATCTGAAATCTGCTCCTTCATATTTCAAACGAGAGTTCTAGCATCTTCATTACAGTGTCTTGTGAGCATTCAGAGAGAGAAAGATTGTAAAGCACTGACTGCAATTCCTGGTACTCCGTTCAATATACAGTAACTTTGATTATCATCATGGACTGATTAGAAATGAGGACTATTGACTTCTAATGCCCATGGAATACTCCAGCAAGGGCCAATTTCTTAACATTTGTGCCTGCTTCTTTCTCTCTAAATTGAAGAATAATGCCTTCCTTGTCTATTTGATGAGATCATTAAAAGGATCCAACATGAAGGAACTCTGGCAATTGCAACTCTGGGGGACCAAATGCTTGAGTCAGAAGTAGCCAAGTACATATTTCATTTTTATTTCATTGCAATGGGCTGATCAAGTATGTGCTTAATTACCTTGTGTTTGTGGTTGGATGAAGAGGGAGAGTCAGGAAAAAGAGAAAATCTAGAATAAACTTGCCTTTCAATTGGGTGAGAATAAACATTTTGGAGAAGACAAATTTATAGTGACATAATTGGTTGAAAATTGGGTGGGGTCAATAAGGTGAGAAACATGCTTCTAATAAAATCAGAATTGAAAATCATGGATTATCATGAAAGAGTAAACAAAGAAGGAGAATATTGGACTCCAGGAAATTATTGCTTAAGACTGCTCAGAAGTGAAACTCTGCTTAGTTCCTTTTTTGGCCTTCAAACACACACACACACACACACACACACACACACACACACACACAGTTGATTCCTTGTGATTAAGCAGCTTTGTTCCTGTCATTTTCAACATGCCACTGCTCTCCAGAGCTTGGGGAGGTTTTGTGGAATAGGGCTCCCTGGTTCTCAAGTGTCCCTCCTTGTATAACTCTGGTCTTTTAAGAGATGCACCAGAGGCAAAGTGCATGCTGTGTCATTTCCAGGATTTATGGGGAACCAAATGCTTGAGTCAGAAGTTGCCAAGGATACATTTCACTTTGATTTAAAGGACAGTTAATGCCTAAAATTGAAGAGAACACAAGTGATTATTAATAAAATAGATACTAGGAATTAACCACTGAGAAACACAGCTCTTTTACATTCAGTCAGTGGTGCTGATTTGTAATTTGGTTCTAAAGTGAATGTTGCTCAGTCAGGTCCGATTCTTTGAGACCCCATGGACTATACAGTCCATGGAATTCTCTAGGCCAGAACACTGGAGTGGGTAGCCTTTCCCTTCTCCCGGGGACTTTCCAACCCAGGGATCGAACCCAGGTCTCCTGCATTGCAGGCGGATTCTTTACCAACTGAGCCACAAGGGAAGCCCTAGGTACCAAAAGCAGGCTCCTAATATCGATAAAAGGAGAATTAGTTTTTTGAATGATGGTATTCTGTGACTGAGCCTGGGATCTTCATTTATGATGAAAAGGCAAATGGGGCATTTTGATATGTTGCTGGAAAGATCATTTTCTCTAGTTGTTCTGTAAAGCTCTGTTCATTCCCCTAACTTCAATGCCACAATAACTTGGCAAGAGATTACAATGGCTCACAAACGGATGCTTATAGAGGCATTTAAATTATCCAGACTTCATTGCAGCTTCGAGAAAATGAAGGGGCACATGGTTACTGTAAATGTGGACCTTTCCATTGAATGGTGATATATAAGACTGATGACTAATAAACATACCCTACATGGGAAACAGTTGAGTGATGACATCTTTCTTCTTTCACCCTTTTAACAAGCCACCATGGCTGGGATTTTACTTAAGGAATATATGGGAAACAGACTAAGCCCCAAGGCAGATCACCCTGGCAGCTGTAGAAAGAGAAGGCTTTACTTTCCCATGTATGTTATCTGCATTTTTCTATCATTTTAACATCTGCCAGTGAGATCAGCATGGTCCCTTGCATGCTGCACATTGAATGCCCAAGTTTGGTGAACAACTGTGGCTTCCGGCCTTAAGAGACAAAAGAGGCTATTAGGCCACAGCCTTTGAGGCCCTGCCACCAGCCCTAGCCATATGCTTAGCTTTTGGACAAATAAATTCACCAAGGTTCCCTGCAATCTTGAGCACAATTTTTTGTTCAACTATTCTTTTCCCTATGTCTCCAACAAGGAAGATGCTTGTAGTTCCTTGATCCTCATGAGATTCATCATGATCAAGTGAGAGGTTGATTGCAATTTTGCAAAACATAAAATGAAATGCAAAATATCATATTATTGGCTAATACCACTTTAAAACAACGATATTTATTTTATCTTCTCCGTGAGATTTATTATGTCCAGTTACTTACTTTTTGCCTGCAGAAATATATTTCTGAGTGTACAACCAGCTTAGACTAGTTGTCATTAGGCAACTAGAGACATTAGTTTGTCATTAGACTCTATCTGTCACTGAGCCTGCTCCTACCCTTTAGTGGTATCTACTCTGTTTTCTCCTGTGCTGCTGAAATTTTCCAAAAATATCCTTAGACTTGCCTCATTCTTTATTAAGATATAATTATAAGAAAAGAATCTACTGTAGCACACAGGGATCTCTATTCAATACCCTGTAGTGGCCTATAGGGGAGTAACTGGTTCCTTTGTTGTACAATTGATACTAACTCAACATGGTAAATCAACTATACGCCCATAAATTTTTTTTTAAGATATATTAATCCATCATTGGTTAAATTATTTTCAAATATTTTCTCCTACCCCATAGGTTCCCTTTTTATTTTATTGATGGCTTCTCTTGATATGCAAAAGCTTTTTAGTTTGATGTAGTCCAACATCTTTATTTTTTGTTTTGTTGCCTTTGCTTTTGGTGCCAAATACAAAAAAAATCTTTCTCTTCTACAAATTTTATGGTTTCAGGTCTTTAATCCACTTTGAGTTGATTTCTGTCTATGGGGGTAAGGTAGGGGTCCAGTTTCATTCTTATTCATGTCTGTCCAGTGTTCTCAAACCATTTACAGAAGAGTCCATTGTTTCCTTTTTTGTATATTCTTAGCTGCTTTGTTATTAACCATAAATATGAAGGATTATTTCTGGACTCACTATTCTGTTCCATTGATATATATGTCTAATTTTATGCCAATACCATATTGTTTAATCATTATAGTTTTTTAATACGCTTGAAATCAGTAAGAGTGGTAACTCTTGTTTTGTTTTTACTTCTCTAGATTGTTTTGACAATTCATTATTTTTGTGCTTCCATACATGTTTTAGAATTGTTTGTTCTCTTACTGTGAGTGCCACTGGAATTTTAATAGAGATTTAACTGAATCTGGATTATTTTGGGTAGAATGGACTTTTGAACAATATCAATTCTTCTAATCTATGAGCACAGAATATGTTTTAATTTATTTGTGTCTTCTTCCATTTATTTTATCAATGTACCTTTTTCACTGTACCTATAGATGTGTATAAGAGACAGCAGTTACTGTACTACAAAAGGCAATCTACAGATTCAATTGGATCATTTTCTTGATTTTGATTTCTGATAGTTCATTGTTAAGGTATAGAATCACAACTTATTTTTTATATATCAATTTTGTATTTTGCAACATTACAAATTCATTTATTAGTTCTAACAGATTTTGGTGGTCATTTTTCTATAAAATTAATTAACTTGCTTAATCCTATTTCTATTCTTGAACCATAGTTAGATGAATTTAAGCACACAGGTCAGTTACTCCAATTTTCCAGATTCTTACCACATCTTGTTCTTATGATACTGGAATTAGTTTTTTTAGAATGAAGAATAGCACATATGTGCCTAAGGATCTGGTCATTCTAAAACCACATTATTTTTAGGGGAAGGAAGGGGAACATGTCCTTGCTTAGATATACAGTTCTGCTATTTCAACATGAATATAAACTATAAACTTCCTAGATATCTAGAGTATCTCATAGAGTAAACTCTATGAACCTTCTTATTTGACTTTTTATTATGTACTACTTAAAGCAGTTTCCAGGGTCCAGCCTCCTGAGAATTGAATAGAAGATGTTGAGGTCAGCATGACTTGACTTGACTATCAGGTCAGTGTGACCATTTTCAGGACTAAGTGCTAATCCTGTGGTCAGTTCAAAGAATAATGCTGTCCCATTGGCCCTTCCTTTATTATATTTGTTGCTAAGACAAATGTGCATTTAGAATCAAGACTGCATGCCTAAGATGATGTGGAAGAGGAAGTTATAAAGTTAAAAGTTCTTGCTCCCTACTCTCCACTTCTCACCCCATCCTGCCCAACTACATAAACATTAAAATACTATCTAGACATACTTCACTGTGAGCCTTAGGAATGTATGTTTCTATTGGCAACCAAGTTTCTAAACATCACTGCACACCAACTAGGAAAGAATCGGGACTGATGAAAACACAAAGGTAAGATTTGTTCTAGATGATTTATTCTTCTGTAATTTCTTCCAAGAACGCCCCCCCCCATCCCCAACACACACTCCCCTATTTCTCTTAAATAAATAATAAACTTTGGAAGTCCTTTAACCCTTTTTTTCTTATAGACATCATTCTAAAGGAAAATAGAGCCCCATGTATTTTGGACGTTTATATAAGTTCCAAAAAAGGAATCACTCTGGTGCAGTTTCAACCCTCACTACAGCAGGTTTCTTTATGGTGAATATGACAAAGGGCAGGCTGTGCTGCAAAAATGCCAGCCATCTCTGTGTTCGCAAACCTTCTATCACTCTTCTTGATTTGACATGAAATATTAAACACCAGTTACCAGCAAAAGGTTATTGAACACAGATGTCCACTATCACTTTCAAATTGCTAAAGTCATTTTAGGTTTATATATTTTCTTTGCTTAAGCATTCGCATGCAACGCAAATGTTCTGTGACAGTAATGATTTCACAATATACCCTTTCAATTAGGAAAGCACATCGTATATGTGTTTTCATTTTTAAAATGCCTATTTGTTTTATTCAAAAGTTCTGTGTCCCTCGCTAAAAATGGGACCTTGGATTGAGAAATAAATAGAAAGAAAGAGCTCCACCTACTGATTCATTTTAAAAACTTTTTTTTCCTCCCTGAAGTGAAAATACTCGGCATGACAGGGATCTGGTGAGCAATCAATTCAAACCGTTTGGTTTACAAAAAAAAAAAAAAAGATACAAGAGTTGCCCCCATGAAGAGAAGCAGATTAGAATGGAGCTCTGTCTCTGTAGCTGAAAAAGCTCCCTGCCACCCCTGCCTTTGCTGTGCCCCTCAGAAGCCCTAATTAATAAGTCTGCTTCAGGGTTAGTACTCCCCAGAGATATGGGTTAACTGTAGCATTCACTTTTGCTGGATTTAACAGAATCCTCGCGAGTCACACATTTTGCTGCTTTACAATGATCACATTCATGTCCCTGGCTGCCTCTTCTTTCTGAAGGACAGGGTGGGCCCTCTTTGAAAGGATTTACAGGGCCATTTCTCCCGGCAGTGAAACCGGGACTGTTCAGCACCTACCATGCTACTCCCTGCTCCACTCCTGGCAGACTCTAGTGACTTCATAGGGATGATGAAGAAAAACATCCACTGAGAACCTGGGGGTATTTCAACGAAGCCAAGAGTAATTACTTGAGGAGGAACTGCTGTGCCAGCCTCCTGGGAGCAAGGATTGAGAGTGGCAGCGGGAATGATGACTCTGTGACTTCCACCAGCTCCCACCCTGCTACTTCTGTGGTTGAGAAGCTTCGAGGACCATATCTAATTCCTTCTTAGAGCTTCTTTTGAGAAGGGCGTCTTTCCATGTCTCCCATTCTGTGCCAACCCAGGCAGCTTCCTTGGGATACAGACAGAGGTGACTTACTGGGGAAATTTCCTGGCTGCCTGGGAGTGTGACGATGTTCTTGATTTTAAGTACCCATTGCTTCCAGCTTGGACCCTGCTTCCTGTATTACAGAATTTCTCTTAACATGAACAAACACCAGATTGTAAACATTCATCTCATACATTCGAGCAATGGGTATAGAAAATATTACCAATGGGCGACAAGATGATATCTGGGAACACACAATGGAGTAATTTAGATTAAAGTCTCCTTCCTTTGAATCTGTCTGCTCAGTCATGCATTCCTATAAACATGATTAACTAACCATAAGACCCAGGAATTCAAAGTCTGAATAGAAAATGTCTATTCTTCCCCAAATGAATCACACATCACCTATCACTGCAGAGTTGCCAAACTCCTTGGTTTTCTCGTCAAACATAAATTCAAGAGCTGACCACAGCCAGGGAAAGGAATTTCTTATAAATCAAATAACTACATACATTAGAGGGAGATGCAGAGGACCCACTGCCACATTTCAGTCAATCAAAAATATATGTAATGAGAATCTCCAATGTTCAAGGTGCTGTGCTTGGTGTTGCGGGGGGTTGTATTTAATGAAATATGACCTGGTTCTAACACTCAAGCAAGGAAATGCCTACTTCACATTGCTGCTGTGAGAATTATATGCAATTACCAAGCACAATGCCTGGCACATTATCAGTGACAGGTAATGACCACTATTATCATTACTAGCATTGTAATATAATATTTAGGTAATATTTAAAACCTAACTGGAAGAGATGTCACATGATGGATGTTACCAAATGGTTGACCTAGACACTAATCGTTCTGAGTTCAGAAGAAAGGGGAATTCTTGGAGTCTGAAGTAGGTGAGATGGTTTTATGCAGATGATTTTAGCACTAATTACAATTTACTATTTTGGGAAGCTCATTAAGGTGACTAACAATTTCATCTGTTTTTAACTTTCACAATCAAATGATGTAGATACAATCACCTCCATTTACAGATGAGAAATGAGGCTCACAAAGGCTAAGCAACATAGTTTGTGTCACAAAGCTCTGACACCGATACTTGCCGTTTTAGCACTTAATCAACTGGATAGAATTATAGACTATTAGAGATGGAAGCAGAGACCATATTGTCTTAACTGCTCACTTGACAGAGATAAAAAAGCAGAGGTCCAGTGAAGGACATTAATTTGTTCACACATTTAACTAGTGACATAACTGAAATTAGAAATCAAGGAGCTGGTTTCAAGTTGGTACTATTTCCAATATTTTTCCCAAGTATTTTCCAATATTTAACTTAAGTCAATAATGCTTTTAAAATACAAATATAAAAGATTATACTAAGAGAAATCTTTGAGCTTCAGGTTAATTTTATATAAACTTTCCTCTGCTGAGAAGATATTTAATGATTTCCTGTTAGAAGTTATTCTCCACCTCACATCCCACCCAACTCCATTCCTTATGTGTACAAACAAGCACACAAACTGAAAATACATACAATCTCTTTTTATTTAGATGGTAAAAGCAGGCTAAATTTATATCACAGTATTTGGAACTTCTATTTAATCTCGGGTTTAACTGGGTCTTTTAGCTCCTCAAATTTATCTTTTAGTAGGATTTGGAGCTAATTTGTTTCTTTAGAATTGTATAATTTAGGAAAATATGGCAAAAATCTACCATAGTAGATGCTACAGTCCAAAAGTTTAACCAATGTTAAAATCCAAAAGCTCAAAGTAATGGTTTTAGGAGGTGGGGCATTTGGAAGGTACATAGGTCATGAGTGTAGAACCCCCATGAATGAAGTAGTACCCCACAGAGCTCTCTAGCTACTTTCACCACATGAGGACCTAGAGAGAAGGCAATAGTTATGAACCAGGAAGACTGTTCTCATCAGAAGGCATTCACGCTGATTCCTTGATTTGGACTTCAAATTTCCAAAACTCTGAAAAATAAATTTCTGTTGTTATCAGCCACCAGTGTTTTGTTATAGCAGCCTGTATGGACTAAGAGGGTAGATACTAATAATCGATTATAAAACTTTATTATTTGGCTCATGAGTGTTCCAAGATCAGTCAGAGTATCCATCAATCAGATTGTCAAGTGAGAAAATTTTGTTCTCCCTGATCACAAACTCTTCTTTTGTCTGATAAGATCATGCTGCTCTGTGTCCCTCTTTTGTTTTCTTTTACAGTATCCTACCAATTGCTAGAGCTGACGCAGGCATAAAATTAAAAGAAGCATACAATGCAGCACTACAGTAGCAGGATTATTTTTTTAACAAAAATTTGTAATTGATCTTTCAGTTTCCTAATTCAGTCAGGAACCGTGGACTTCCAGATGTTCAAGCTGGATTTAGAAAAGGCAGAGGAAACAGAGATCAAATTCCCAACATTTTTTATTGGATCATCAAAAAAGTAAGAGAGTTCCAGAAAAACATCTATTTCTGCTTTATTGACTATGCCAAACCCCTTGACTGTGTGGATCACACAAAACTGTGGAAAATTCTTCAAGAGATAAGAATACCAGACCATCTGTCCTGCCTCCTGAGAAATCTGTATGCAGGTATAGAGGAAACACTTAGAACCGGACATGGAACAACAGACTGGGTCCAAATTGGGAAAGAAGTACTAAGGCTGTATACTGTCACCCTGCTTATTTAACTTCTATGCATCATGAGAAACGCTGGGCTGGATGAAGCACAAGCTGGAATCAAGATTGCCAGGAGAAATATCAATAACCTCAGATATAAAGATGACACCACCTTTATGGCAGAAAGCGAAGAACTAGAGAAGGCAATGGCACCCCGCTCCAGTACTCTTGCCTGGAAAATCCTATGGATGGAGGAGCCTGTAGGCTGCAGTCCATGGGGTCACTAAGAGTCAGACACGACTGAGCAACTTCACTTTCACTTTTCACTTTCATGCATTGGAGAAGGAAATGGCAACCCACTCCAGTGTTCTTGCCTGGAGAATCCCGGGGACGGGGGAGCCTGGTGGGCTGCCGCCTATGGGGTCGCACAGAGTCGGAAACGACTGAAGCGATTTAGCAGCAGCAGCAGCAAAGAGCCTCTTGATGAAAGTGAAAGAGGAGAGTGAAAAAGTTGGCTTAAAACACAACATTCAGAAAACTAAGATCATGGTATCTGGTCCCATCATTTCATGGCAGATTGATGGGGAAACAATGGAAACAGTGGCAGACTTTAATTTTGGGGTCTCCAAAATCACTACAGATGGTGACTGCAGCCATGAAATTAAAAGATGGTTGCTCTTTGGAAGAAAAGTTATGACCAACCTAGACAGCATGTTAAAAAGCAGAGACATTACTTTGCCAACAAAGCTCCGTCTAGTCAAAGCTATGGTTTTTCCAGTGGTCATGTATGGATGTGAGAGTTGGACTATAAAGAAAGCTGAGCACCGAAGAATTGATGCTCTTGAACTGTGTTGTTGGAGAAGGCCCTTGAGAGTCCCTTGGACTGCAAGGAGATCTAATCAGTCAATCCTAAAGGAAATCAGTCCTGATTATTCATTGGAAGGTCTGATGCTGAAGCTGAAACTCCAATAGCTTGGCCACCTGATGCAAAGAATTGACTCGTTGGAAAAGACCCTGATGCTGGCAAAGATTGAAGGCAGGAAGAGCAGGGGATGACAGAGGATGAGAAGGTTGGATGGCATCACTGACTCAATGGATATGAGTTTGAGTAAGCTCCGGGAGTTGGTGGTGGACAGGGAAGCCCGGTGCACTGCAGTCTATGGGGTTGCAAAGAGTCGGACATGACTGAGCAACTGAACTGAACTAAATTCCATCATATTTTTCTTTCTGAGAGTGCAATTATCATCACAAAGCAAATAGCCATGTAATTATCATCATGACCATGAAATAAAATATTGTCAGTTCCCAGGAGGCCTCTTTGTGCCCATTATCTCCCTCCCCCTCAAAATTACCAATGCTTTGAATGCTAGCCTAATGATTTCCTTGCTTTTCTTAATACCATCAAAGTCTGTATTGTTAAACACTTCAGGCTTTACTGTTTTTAAAGTTTATTTAAATTGAGTTATATATATATACACACATATATATATACTGTGTGCATTAATATTTATTTGTTAAAGGACATTTTTCCAGTTTTGTCTATTTTAAATGATGCTATTGTGAATAATTTTGTGCATATTTGGTATTATCTTGAGTGTAACTAAAGAGTAAAATTATGGGGTCATGAAATATGGCTGGTCTTCCTTGGTGGTTCAGACAGTAAAGAATCTTCCTGCTTTGTGGGAAACCCTGGTTGAATCCCTGGGTAGGGAAGATCCCCTGTAGAAGGGAATGGCAACCCACTCCAGTATTCTTTCCTGGAGAATTCCATGGACAGTGGAGCTTGGTAAACTACAGTCCATGGGGTCACAAAGAGTTCAGACATAACTGAGCGACTAACACTTTCACTTTCAAAATATGATCAGCTTTAGAAGATGCATTTTTCCAAAGTAGTTGTAGTACTCTATCACAAAGTACTATTGTGTCAGAATTCCCATTGCCCCCATAATATTTATTATTATCAACATTTTAAAATTTGGACATTCTTTATGTGCTCTTAATGTGCTTTTTCATGGTTTCTAATGAGTTTGAATATCTTTTCATATATTCCATATGTTTATTAGATATTTGCTGACTTTTTTTTCTATTGGGTTGTCTGCTTGTCTCTTACTCCTAGGTAAGAGTCTTTTATGTAATTTGGAAAAAAAGGTCTATATCAGTAATACATGTTGAAAGCATATTTCTTCTCTTGGAGATTTGTTTTTAACTATCTTGTATATTTTGATGAACAGAAATATTCAGTTTTACTATATATCCTCATTTATCTATTCTTTCTTTATGGTTAGTGCCTTTGTTACTCATTTAAGTTTTTACTTAAAACAAGATTATGAATATATTACACTAATTGTCTTTTAGATGCTTTATTGTTTTACCTTTAATATTTAAGCCAATAATACATATGGATTTGATGCTTGTATATGATATGAAATAAGGTCTTTTTGAAAGCTGTGGTACATATACACAATGGAATATTACTCAGCCATTAAAAAGAATTCATTTGAATCAGTTCTAATGAGATGGATGAAACTGGAACCTATTATACAGAGTGAAGTAAGCCAGAAAGAAAAACACCAATACAGTATACTGACACATATATATGGAATTTAGAAAGATGGCAATGATGACCCTGTATGTGAGATAGCAAAAGAGACACAGATGTATAGAAAGGACTTTTGGACTCTGTGGGAGAGGGAGAGGGTGGGATGATTTGGGAGAATGGCATTGAAACGTGTATACTATCATGTAAGAACGAAGCACAAGCCTATGTTCGATACAGGATACAGGATGCTTGGGGCTGGTGCACGGGGATGATCCAGAGAGATGATATGGGGTGGGAGGTGGGAGGGGGATTCAGGATTGGGAGCTAATATACACCCATGGTGGATTCATGTCAATGTATGGCAAAACCAATACGGTATTGTAAAGTAAAATAAAGTAAAAATGGACTTTTGGACTCTGTGGGAGAGGGAGAGGGTGGGATGATTTGGGAGAATGGCATTGAAACGTGTATACTATCATGTAAGAACGAAGCACAAGCCTATGTTCGATACAGGATACAGGATGCTTGGGGCTGGTGCACGGGGATGATCCAGAGAGATGATATGGGGTGGGAGGTGGGAGGGGGATTCAGGATTGGGAGCTCATATACACCCATGGTGAATTCATGTCAATGTATGGCAAAACCAATACGGTATTGTAAAGTAAAATAAAGTAAAAATAAAATTTAAAAAAAAAAAGAAATAAAAAATAAATAAATAAAATGTAGTAAATAAAATGTAAACTGGTTCTTATAGAAACAAAGGGAGTGGGCCTACACTGTGCTGTGCTGTGCTAAGTCACTTGTGTCCAACTCTTTGTGACCCTGTGGACTGTAGCCTCCCAGACTCCTCTGTCCATGGGATTCCCCAGGCAAGAATCCTGGAGTGGGTTGCCATGCCCTCCTTCAGGGGATCTTCCTGGCCCAGGGATTGAACCTGCACTGGCAGGTAGGTTCTTTACCACTAGCGCCACCTGGGAAGCCCCGGGCCTATACCAGTGGAAATATAAATAGGCAAACACTTTAGAAGACAATTTGCATTAGCTAGTATAACAGCAGAATGATTTACCACTACCACCAAGAGATGTCTACATCCTAATCTCCAGAATCAATGAATATCTTAGGTTACATGGCAAAGGGGAATTAGGATTGGAGATGGAATTAAGTCGTCAATCAGCTGACCTAGAGATGGATGTATTATCCTAAATTATATGGGTGGACCTAATGTACTCACAGAGTCTTTATAAGTGGGAGAAAGAAGCCTCAGAATCAGGGAGAGACTTTAAGGTGCTACACTATTGGCTTTAAAGATAGAGAAAAGATCACAAAGCAAGCCTCGAGAAGTTTGGAAAGACATAGCTTTCCAAGAACCTCTAAAAGGAACACAGTCTTGACAATACTTCTGTTTTAGCTTAATGACCACATGAACCACAGCCTTGTCTAACTCAATGAAACTATGAAGGGCTACCCAAGACAGACAGGTGATGGTGGAGAGTTCTGACAAAATGTGGTCCCCTGGAGAAGGGAATGGCAAACCACTTCAGTATCCTTGCCTTGAGGACCCCATGAACAGTATGAAAAGGCAAAAAGATAGGACACTGAAAGATGAACTCCCCAGGTCAGTAGGTACCCCATATGCTACTGGAGATCAGTGGAGAAATAACCCCAGAAAGAGTGAAGAGACAGAGCCAAAGCAAAAACACCACCCAGTTGTGGATGTGACTGGTGATGGAAGTAAAGCTTGATGCTGTAAAGTGCAATATTTCATAGGAACCTGGAATGTTAGGTCTGTGAATCAAAGTAAATTGCAAGTGGTCAAAGAGGAGATGGCAAGAGTGAACACTGACGTTTTAGAAATCAAGAACTAAAATGGACTGGAATGAGCAAATTTAACTCAGATGACAATTATATCCACTACTGTGGGCAAGAACCCCTCAGAAGAAATGGAGTAGCCATCATAGTCAACAAAAGAGTCCGAAATGCAGTACTTGGATGCAAACTCAAAAACGACAGGATGATCTCTGTCTGTTTCCAAGGCAAACCATTCAATATCACAGTAATCCAAGTCTATGCCCCAACAAGTAATGCAGAAGAAGTTGAAGTTGAGTTGTTCTATGAAGACCTACAAGACCTTCTAGAACTAACACCCAAATTATAGGAGGCTGAAATGCAAAAGTAAGAAGTCAAGAGATACCTGGAGTAACAGGCAAATTTGGCCTTGGAGTAAAAAATGAAGCAAGGCAAAGGCTAACAGAGTTTGGCCAAGAGAATGCACTGGTCATTACAAACACCCTCTTCCAACAATACAAGGGAAGACTCTACACATGGACATCACCAGATGGTCAATACCAAAATCAGACTGATTATATTCTTGCAGCCAAAGATGGGGAAACGCTATAGAGTTAGCAAAAACAAGACTGGGAGCTGATTGTGGCTCAAATCATGAACTCCTTTTTGCAAAATTCAGACTTAAATTGAAGAAAGTAGGGAAAAACACTAGACCATCCAGGTATGACCTAAATCAAATCCCTTACAATTATACAGTGGAAATGACAAATAGATTCAAGGGATTAGGTCTGATAGACAGAGTGCCTGAAGAACTGTCACAGAGGTTCGTGACCTAGTACAGGAGGCAGTGATCAAGACCATCCTCAAGAAGAAGAAGTGCAAAAGGGCAAAATGGCTGTCTGAGGGGCCCTTACAAATAGCTGAGAAAATAAGAGAAGCTAAAGGTAAAGGAGAAAATGCAAGATATACCCATCTGAATGCAGTGTTCCAAAGAATAGCAAGGAGAGATAAGAAAGGCTTCCTCAGTGATCAATACAAAGAAATAGAGGAAAACAATAGAATGAGAAAGACTAGAGATCTCTTCAAGAAAATGAGAGATACCAAGGGAACATTTCATGCAAAGATGGGCACAATAAAGATCAGAAATGGTATGGACCTAACAAAAGCAGAAGATATTAAGAAGAGTTGGCAAGAATACATAGAACTGTACAAAAAAGATCTTCATGACCCAGATAACCACAATGGTGTGATCACTCACCTAGAGTCAGACATCCTGGAATGCGTAGGAAGCAACACTACGAACAAAGCTAGTGGAGGTGATGGAATTCCAGTTGAGCTATTTCAAATCCCAAAAGATGATGCTGTAAAAGTGCTGCACTCAATATGTCAGCAAATTTGGAAAACTCACTAGTGGCCACAGGACTGGAAAAGGTCAGTTTTCATTCAGTCCCAAAGAAAGGCAGTGCCAAAGAATGCTCAGATTACCACACAATTGCACTCATCTTATACACGAGTAAAGTAATGTTCAAAATTCTCCAAGCCAGGCTTCAACAATATGTGAACCATGAGCTTCCAGATGTTCAAGCTGGATTTAGAAAAGGCATAGGAACCAGAGAAATTGCCAACATCTGCTGGATCATTGAAAAAGCAAGAGTGTCCCAGAAAAACATCTACTTCTGCTTTATTGACTACACCAAAGCCTTTGACTGTGTGGATCACAACAAACTGTGGAAAATCCTGAAAGAGATGGGAATGCCAGACTACCTGACCTGCCTCCTAAGAAATCTGTATGCAGGTCAAAAAACAATAGTTAGAACTGGACATGAAACAACAGACTGTTCCAAATTGGGAAAGGAGTACATCAAGGCTGTATATTGTCACTTTGCTTTTTATTTAACTTATATGCATAATACATCATGCAAAATGCCAGGCTAGATGAAGCACAAGCTGGAATCAAGATTGCTGGGAGAAATATCAATAACCTCAGATATGCAGATGACACCATCCTATGGCAGAAAGCAAAGAAGAACTGAAGAGCCTCTTGATGAAAGTGAAAGAGGAGAGTGAAAAAGTTGGCTGAAAACCCAACATTCGGAAACTAAGATCATGGCATCCGGTCCCATCACTTCGTGGCAAATAGATGGGGAAACAATGGAAACAGTGACAAATTTTATTTTTTTGGGCTCCAAAATCACTGCAGATGGTGACTGAAGCCATGAAATTAAAAGACACTTGCTCCTTGGAAGAAAAGTTATGACCAAGTTAGACAGAATATTAAAAATCAGAGATATTACTTTGCCAACAAAGGTCTGTCTAGTCAAAGCTATGGTTTTTCCAGTAGCCATGTATGGATGTGAGAGTTGGACTTTAAAGAAAGCTGAGCACCAAAGAACTGATGCTTTTGAACTGTGGTGTTGGAGAAGACTCTTGAGAGTCCCTTGGACTGCAGGAAGATCAAACCAGTCAATCCTAAAGGAAATCAGCCCTGAGTATTCATTGGAAGGACTGATGCTGAAGCTGAAGCTCCAATCTTTGGCCACCTGATGCGAGAACTGACTCAACTGAAAAGACTCTGATGCTAGGAAGGACTGAAGGTGGGAGGAGAAGGGAACTACAAAGGATGAAATGGTTGGATGGCATCACCGACTTGATGGACATGAGTTTGAGCAAACTCCAGGAGTTGGTGATGGACAGGGAAGCCTGGTGTATTGCAGTCCATGGGGTCACAAAGAGTCAGACACGACTGAGTGACTGAACTAAACTGAACTTAATGATACTCATTTTGGACTTCTATCTCCAGAACTATAAGATAATAAACTTATTTCTTTAAACCACTAGCTTTGTGGTAATTTGTTACAGCAGCTGTTGCTAAGCCGCTTCAGTCATGTCCAACTCTGTGCAACCCCATAGACTGCAGCCCACCAGGCTCCCCTGTCCCTGGGATTCTCAAGGCAAGAACACTGGAGTGGGTTGCCATTACCTTCTCCAATACATGAAAGTGAAAAGTGAAAGTGAAATCGCTCAGTCGTGTCCGACTCTTTGCGACCCCATGGACTGCAGCCTACCAGGCTCCTCAGTCCATGGGATTTTCCAGGCAAGAGTACTGGAGTGGGGTGCCATTGCCTGTTACAGCAGCAATAGGAAACAAATACACCTAATAAATAATGTTTTTGAATGAAATATGCACATACCCTAAGATCTAGCAATTTTACTTCTAAAAAATTAGGTCATAGCTGTGGCTTGGAGACATTTATGAGAATGATCATAGAGCATTATTTGAAATAAGCCAAACAGAAATGATGCAAACATCCATCAATAGAAGATGGATAAATTCATTGTCATCTGTTTCCACTGTGGAATATTATACAGCAGTGAAAATGAATTACAGCTACACACAGACACACGATGGATTCCACAGTACTATGATGAATGAATGGAGCAAGTCACAGAAAGAGACATATATAGTAGAATTAATTTATATAAATCTCAAAAATAAGCAAAGCTTAAAAAAAACTCTTCAAGGATATCTTTTTAAGGAGTGAAATGAAAAATAATGAGGAGAATAATTAATATAAAATTCTCTTGGGAGGAAGCCAAGAATCTATCAAGACTCAGAAGGAGTCTGAAAGGTATAGTAATTTCTTGAGCTGGGTGGTGTGGACACAGATATCCATTTTATAATTATTATTAATTATATCATGTTGCTTTCTATTATTTACAATTATTATTACTTAAACTGTATGTGCATGTTTATATAAACTTTTGAATGGATGGGATAGCTCACAATAACTATACTCCATAGGCTGAATAACACACCAACTCCTCTGTCCATGGAATTCTCCAAGCAAGAATACTGGAGTTGGTTGCTGTTCCCTTCTCCAGGGATTTTCCTAACCCAAGGATGGAACCTGGGTCTCCATCATTCCAGGCAAATTGTTTACTGTCTGAGCCATTGGGGCTGCCCATATATTAATTATATTGAATTATTTTCTATTATTTACAATTATTATTTTTTAAACTCTATGTACATGTTTATATAAACTATTGAGTGGATAATATAGTTCATAAAAAGATAAATAAACTACCTTTAAGCATCCTTGTTTTGAGTATTCATTTGAGTCTTCATCACTACACTGTGAGCAGGCAGGATTGGTATCTTAACCTTCATTTTACAACTGGGAAAGTTGAGGCTCTGAGGGGTTAAGTGACTGTCTCAAGCTCATCTGTCTGCTTCCAAACCTTCATTGCTAACCACTCACCCCATCTCTCAATGCTCTGACTTGACTGAGTTCAAGGAAGCAATGAGATAGCATAAAAAGAAAATAGAAGTCTATTTTGATTTACAAAAAGGAGAATCAAAACCTTAGGCCATGGAGAAATTCTGGAGATTATGTAAGGAGTGAGAGCAAGCTACCTCATCCCTCAGATTATGCAAAGATTCCTGAGCTGATGCAAGTTTAAATGTGTGTGTGTGTGTAGCAGGGAGGCATATGGGATTTGGGGAGAGACAGAAGTAGTGAAGAGTGGTATAGAGATTATAGCTCTCTGATAAAGGTGGACCATACACTGTATTTCCTGTAGGCCAAGTGTTATAGGAGGGCAATAGAAAGCATCATAGGTTCTGAAAAAAAATCAATGCATCTTAATTCCAGGGAAAACCAAAGGAGGCAGCAAAACCCCAGAGTGAAAAAGCCTGGGTTGTACGTAGGTTGGTAGCCTTGGATAGCTTCACTGAACTTCCTAAAGCTGATTTTATGTAAAAAATGTAAATAACCAAAATATGAAATATAAAAGGATGTATCACTATAGAGCTTACAGATATTAAAAAGATATAAAAATTAATTTTAAAGATATTATGTAGAGTTTGACAATAATAAATGATAATCTAGATGAGCTGGACAAATTTCCCAAGCAATTCAACTAACATAAACTGACATGAGAAAAAACGGAAAACCTAGTTAGTCCCATATACCTTTCGAGAAAAGATAGCTGTTTAAAAAAAGAAGTATCAGAAAAAAAATTCAGATACAGTTGGTTTCACTGTTGAATTGTTCCAAACATATAAGAAGGAAATCATATCATTCTTATACAAACTATTTCAAAGAATGATTCTTAAATTGTATTTTTAATATATTTTGAGGCCAACATAACCCTGATACCAAAACATTGCAAGAAAAGAAAATTATTAATCAATCTCTTGTGATTAATTAATTACTCTAAGATTCAGTTGTTTATTTGTAAAGTGGAGATTATAAGAATTATCTTCCTTGCATAGTTCTTGTAAGAATAAAATGAGATAGATGCATAAATCCTCACCAAAATACAGGTAGACCAAATCCATGTGTATATAGACTATTATGGTCACAACCAAGTTGAGATTTTTCTCCTTAGGAATGAGAGGTTTAGTTTAACACTTAAAAAACAGTCATCTAGCAGATATAAGCTATTATATATAGAATAGACAAATAACAAGGTCCTACCATATAGCACACGGAGATATATATATATACGAATCACTTTGCTTTACTCCAGAAGCTAATACAATACTATAAATCAATTATACTTCAAAAAATTTTAATCAATTATCATAATCAATAGAATAAAGGAAATATATGGCAAAAATCATACAATCATCTCAATACATGCAAAAAAGCATTTGATAAAAGTTAACACCATTCACAATTTTAAAACTTTTAGCAAATATTTAGAAAGAAAAATTTCCTTAATCTGACAAAAAGTATTTACATGAAACCACAGCAAACATCATACCCAAGAGCAAAATTTTAAGAACATTCCTCTCAGATTTCTTCTTAAAAAATTATTTATTTATTTGGTTGTGCCAGGTTTTTGCAGAGTTCCAAAGAATAGCAAGAAGAGATAAGAAAGCCTTCTACAGCGATCAATGCAAAGAAATAGAGGAAAACAACAGAATGGGAAAGACTAGAGATCTCTTCAAGAAAATTGGAGATACCAAGGGAACATTTCATGCAAAGATGGGCTCGATAAAGGACAGATATGCTTGGGGCTGGTGCACGGGGATGATCCAGAGAGATGATATGGGGTGGGAGGTGGGAGGGGGATTCAGGATTGGGAGCTAATATACACCCATGGTGGATTCATGTCAATGTATGGCAAAACCAATACGGTATTGTAAAGTAAAAGAAAGTAAAAATAAAATTAAAAAAAAAAAAAAGAAAAAAAAATTTCTTTTCTATGCTTACTTTTCCCAGTATCATTTATTGAAAAGACCATATATCCCAACTATTATAGTACCAATGTAGTTACAAATCACATGTCCATATACATATCTGTCTGTTGATGGGAATCTTGATTCTGTTCATTATATCTCTATAAGCCAACACCATGATCTCTTAATTACTGTAACTTTTTAGTTTGACACAGCCTAGAGCAATACCAACCACTAATGGTTACTTACAAAAGAGTTTAGTCTGCAGAAAATATACAAGAGGAATATCAGAGGAAGAATGAAAATTAATAGGTGCTGGCACATCCAGGACTGAGTCCTTGGATCACTTCTCTTTTCTTCCTACACTCATTGTCTAGGTCATCTCATCCATTCTCACGGTTTGAAATACCATCTATATCCTAATGGCTCAAAACATTATGTCCCCAACCTAACTTTCCCCACAAATTTTGGACTCAAGTCTGAAAGAGCCTACGTGACATTTCCCCCTAAAAATCTAATAGCTACCTCAAACTTAACTAACTCCTGATGCCTGCCCCCCCCAAAAATTCTAGCTCTTTCTGTTGTCCTTGTCATCTCAAAAAGCAATTTGATTCTTTCATAAATTTTTTTTTTGCTCTTTTTCTTACACAACCATTGTCCATATCCATTGCATCATCCATTCTCTTTCTCCACATCCATTGCATCAGAAAATTTTCTTTGTACTGCATGAAATTATATCAAAAATTAACACCTACCAGCTGTACTCTTGGCTTCCCAGGTGGTGCTAGTGGTAAAGAACCTCCTGCCAATGCAGGAGACATTAAGAGACATGCAATTGATCCTTGAGTTGGGAAGATCCTAAAGTTGGGAAGATACTAAAGGAGAAAGACAACCCATTCCAGTATTCTTGCCTGGAGAATCTCATGGAGAAAGGAGCCTGTCAGGCCACAGTCCATAGACTCACAGAGTCAGACATGACTGAAGCAATTTAGCATGCACTCTCCTCTTGACATGCTGGACACCATCTTCTCTTGCCTGGATTAAGGTAATAGCTCCTCACTAGTCTCTCTTCTCTTCTACTTCTAGTTTTCCATAAATTATATCTACCCAGGAAAACATAATTATTTTCCTATTAGTCCTCTTTTCAAAAACGAATTTCCACATCACTCAGAGTAAAAACAAAAATACTACATTGAACAAACTCCTAAATGATCTGGTTCCTTGACAACTCTTTGTTTTCATCTCTTAATATTCTTCCCTTCATTTTCTCTGTTCCAGCTACCTTGTCCTTGAACATGCCAGGCAACCTGCCTGCTTAGTGTTTTCACATTAGCTATTCCTTCTTCCTGGAACGTTATTGGTTGTCTCCCTGCAGATAGCAACATGTCTAAATTTCTCATTTCTTTTAGTTCTTAACTCCATCTTCATCATTTCAGTAAGACTATCACTGGACACCTTATCTAGGAATTTCAAAGTATAACATTTCATATTGCCTTTCCATGCTCTGTTTTTCTCCTTAATAATTATTACTATCTAATATACTACCTAAAATACATACTTTCCTTGTTTATATTATTCATATTGTGGATCTTTGAAGTGATGTGACTTGAGGCTTAAGTGGAGAAATTAGTCTTAAAAGAAGTAAGAGGAGTATATCCACTGTAACAGGTCAGAAGAAGAATCGGATAAATGCCCACATAAGTGGGTTTATAAATCTGGTTGGTTGAGGAGTCTATATATAATTAACTCCATTGACAATACTCCTGACTACCTACATATTATCTTCAAAAAGTTTGACTGGGCTGAGCAGATTTCTTGAAACTATGTTTTGAAAAAATCTTTGATTGATCAGTTTCTGTGCTTTGTAATCATATTCAAACACTTCAACTGTTGAACATGATTGAAAGTTGGGAAGATGGAAGATGGCATGGTGACAAGAAGAGAGAAATATGCATATCCAAGTTCAATGTTTTCACACTCATTTGAGCTTAAAAATTCTTATCAATTTAAGAAGTAGCTAAAAGTTACATCTCTAGATTTAGCTATGATTGTGTCAACCCAAATGTAGGAAACTCTGAAGCTGATTGGCCCTATAAAAGAGTCAGTAGATAGATGATTCCAGGATCACTTTCAGTAAGTAGAAGGTACAGGCTTACAAAAAAACTTTAGTACCATTCTTACCCTACCACTCGCATGTGGTCATCCAGGGGTAAGGCGACTTCCTGCATGAACACTTAGAGTTCAAAGATTGTGTTTATTATGGGTTGAACTATATTCCAATGTATTACTGGAGGTAATTGTGAATGTGACCTAATTTGAGAATGGACCCTGGACAGGCATCTATTAACCAGAATGTAGATGGTAAAGAGTCTGCCTGTAGTGTGGTATACCCAGGTTCAATCCCTGGGTCAGGAAGATCCCCTGGAGAAGGAAATGGCAACCCACTCCAGTATCCTTGCCTGGAAAATTCCATGGATGAAGAAGCCTGGCAGACTACAGTCCATAGGGTTGCAAAGAGTCAGACATGACTGAGTGACTTCACTTTAATTTGAGAATATGGTCTTTAGAGATGATTAAGTACAGATGAAGTCATTAGGGTAGACCCTAATCCAATAAGTGCTAAGTTGCTTCAGCTGGGTCTGGCTCTTTGCACACTATGGACTGTAGTCCACCAAGCTCCTCTGTCCATGGGGATTTTCCAGGCAAGAATACTGGAGTGGACTGTCATGCCCTACTCCAGGGGATCTTCTTGGACCAGGGATCTAACTCATGTCTTTTATGTCTTCTGCATTGGGAGGTGGAGTCTTTACCACTAGCACCATCTGGGAAGCCAACCCAATATGACTAGTGTACGTAGAGAATGCCATGTGGATATGATAACAGAGATCTAGGAGATGCGTCTACAAGGTAAGGATGCTGAAGATGGTCAGTAAATCATCAGAAGCCAGACAGGAGGTATGGAATGGATTCTTCTTCACAGTCCCCAGAAAGAACCAAACCTGCTGACATCTTGATCTCAGATTTCTATCTACCAGAAGTATGAGACAATTTTATTGTTTAAGCCACAGTTTGTGGTACTTTCTTGTAGCAGCCCTAGGAAACTAATGTGGTCCCTGTTCTTCTTAGAACAACTATTGTAAACAGAGTTCAACTTGTGACCACAAATTTTAATCTAGTAAAATTTTAAGGCTTGAAAAGTCACTATTTTAAATAAAATAAGCTTTCTAGGGGACGCCCTTGGTGGTCCAGTGGTTAAGAGTCCTACTTCCAAGGAAGGGGACATGGATTTGATCCCTGGTCAGGGCTTCCCTTGTGGCTCAGCTGATAAAGAATTTGCCTGCAATGCAGGAGATCTGGGTTCAATGTCTGAGTTGGGAAGATCCCCTGGAGAAGGGATTGTCACTCCAGTATTCCTGCCTGGACAATTCCTTGGATAAAGGAGCCTGGCAGGTTATAGTCCATGGGGTCGCAAAAAGTCGGACATGACTGAGTGACTAACACTTTCACTTTCTTTCAGGGAACTAAGATCCCACATGTCGCAAGGTGAGGCCAAAAAATAATATTTATAATTTAAAGTAATTTTAGATTTAGAGAAAAATTGCAAACATACTGCAGAGACTTTCTCCACACAGTTTCCTCTGTTGACGTTTATATTAGTAGGGCACACTTGTCACAAGTTGGCTTCCCTGGCGGCTCGGCTGATAAAGAATCTGCCTGCAGTGCGGGATACCTGGGTTCGATCCCTGGGTTGGGAAGATCCCCTGGAGAAGGGAACAGCTACCCACTCCAGTATTCTGACCTAGAGAATTCCATGGATTGTATAGTCCATGGGGTCACAATGAGTCAGACACAACTGAGTTACTTTAACTTTCCTTCCCTTGTTACAAGTAATGAACTGATATACATACACTGTTATTAACTAAAGCACACACTTTACTCAGATTCCCTAGTTCTTACCAAGTGTCTTTTCCCATCCAGGATACCATGTGACATTTTGTTATCATGTTTCCTTGTGTTCCTCTCGGTTGTGACAATTTCTGACTTTCCTTGTTTTTTATGACTTTAATCATTTTGAGGAGTACTGGTCAGCTATTTTGTGTACACCAACTGATGTTTTTCTCCTGGTTAGGCTGTGATGTTGACTTTTAGGGAGGAAGACCACAGAAGCAAGGTGTCATTTTCATCACATAACATCAAGGGTACAGACTATCAATGTGACATATCCCTGTTGATGTTCACCTACCTGAGGGAATATTGGTCAGATTTCTCTACTGTTAATTTAATTCCTGCCCCCTGCCTTTCGCATTATATTCTTTGGGAAGAAGTCACTATGAAAAGCCCATACTTAAGTAATGGCAAGTTATACTCCACTTCCTTTGGGGTAGAGTATCTACATAATTTTTTCGAAACTCTTCTGCACAAGAGATTTGCCTCTTCTCCTCAGACTGGATTGCAGTTAATTAGAATACTATTTCAATACTGTGAAAATCAAGAGACTCTACAAAGAGGATAATTAAAGTTTTACTATATAATATAACTTCTCTTTAAAACAAAGAAAACAAAACAGTGTCAGTATTTGATGCATAATAAAGCAAAAATTCCGATCCAGATAATTAGAAACAATACTAATACACACTTTTTAAAGGTTTCATTTGATCATACAGTCTCAATTTCTCTCTACCAGAGCATGTATTCTCAATTATCAAGAATTTGAAAGTGCTTTCTCAATTACAAAGAAAATTTACTATTAATGGTAGAATACAAGATGCCTTTGCCTCTTTTATCACCACATCGAGGGTTTCATATCTTTGCTCATGACCCAACACTGCCCTTTCATTATGTTTATCTTCCTCCTGAAGTAGAATAGAGAATAGAGTGAGAGGGGAAAAAAAAAAAGTATTTCCTCCAAAATGGCAAACTCTGTCACTAACCATAGGCATGCTTCATTTCAGATGTACTAGACATCTGAATTAGTAATGTGGTATTATGGAAAAGCTCTTGCTTCAAAAATTCTAAGTAGAATGAAGTAAGTCAGAAAAAGAAGAACAAATATCATACGTTCGCACATATGTGTGGATGCTAGAAATGTGGTGCTGGTGAATCTCTTTGCAGTGCAGCAGTAAAGACTCAGACAGAGAATAGACTTGTGGAGACAGTGGGGGAAGGAGAGGGTGGGACGATTGAGAGAGCAGCATTGAAACATGTACATTACTGTATGTAGAGTAGATGGCTGGTGAGAAGCTGCTGCACAACACAGGGAGCCCAGCTTGGTGCCCTGTGATGACCTACAGCAGTGGGACAGACGGAGGGGAGGAAAGCTCAAGAGCAGGGTGATACATGTATCAGTTCAGTTCAGTTCAGTCGCTCAGTCGTGTCCGACTCTTTGCGACCCCACGAATCGCAGCCCGCCAGGTCTCCCTGTCCATCACCAACTCCCGGAGTTCACTCAGACTCACGTCCATCAAGTCAGTGATGCCATCCTGTATAATTATGACTGATTTGCATTGTTGTACCAACACAGAGCTTCCCTGGTAGCTCAGAGGTTAAAGTATCTGCCTCTAATGCGGGAGACCTGGGTTCGATCCCTGGGTCGGGAAGATCCCCGGGTGAGCAACTTAACTTCTTCAACTTCAACCAACACAGAAACCAACACAACATGGTAAACCAATTTTCCGCCAATTAAAAAATAAATTTAAAAAACTCTTGAAAAAAAATTCTAAGCATATTTAATGCCTTAATTTTGTTTATTCAACAAATATTGATGAAGGGCCAGCCATGTACAAGGTGGTTATGTTCGGTTCCAAGAAACCAAGACTGAGAAAGCATAGATAAGGTCTCTGTCTTGGTGTAGTTTTAAACTTGGTGGAGAAAACAGGCACTGAGTAAGGATTAAAAGTGTATTAAGTTGCATGAAGAAATTTAGCGTACTATGAGGGTGCAAATTGTGATCAGGGAGTGGAGTGGTGGATTGATTAATTCAGTGCAGTGAAACAGAAGGTTTCTTTGAGAAAAGCATGTTAAAATGCATGCAATTCAGGTAAACATGCAAAGTCATGTTGGGGAGGATTATCATATTAACTAGTACAGTCCTGATGAATGAAAGTTAAGTTTCTCCTTGCCTTATAAGACAGAAATTTTGGAGATCTCAAAGAAGGCTACACTAGTGTTTATCATACTTTTGAGAAGCCAGTCGAAAACTCCTAACCCTGAAAATTTACCATAAATGATTAGAGATGACTCAGACTGGTAATTCTTTGAAAACCCTCATGGAAATACAATACTTCCATAATCAATATAGTGGTTTATAATAGCCAACTTCTCATGCAAATGATAGAACTGTGTGGTTTTCAGGATGTGTGCTACAAAAGGAGAAAATAAAATAACTGAGGAAGTAATTTCCCTAAATGTGGTGACAGCCTAGTCATTAAAGAACATTTTACTTCATTGTTATGAATATGTGACTCATTCCAATGGTTTACTGGGAATATACATATATATATCATTTGCAAGAAAACATCTGCTACAATGAGATGATTAGCTGCGAAGTATACAGCAGTTTTGTTTTTTAAAGATTTCTTTCCAAAGTGCCCCCATCTACCCTTCATTTAATTCAGGTGCATGCCTAATGACATCAGTAGTGATTCCAGAATTTTCCTGGCTGGCAGGAGCAGATTCTTGAAGGGGCTCATAAGATAAAGCTTTTGCTTCTCTCAGAATTTCAGCATTTCTTTGAGATTATTCCATCCCATTTTCAATGAGTTCTATGCCCCATCTCTGGTCCTCCCAGGACATATCTTCAAGGTTAATGTTTAAGTGTTAATTAAGCCTAGCCATCCTTTAAGAGATAAGTAAGTAAACAAGCTGGCCATGATAACAAGGTTTCTAAGACTGGACAAAAAGGAATGTTAATGCATCTTTCATAATGGAAACAATACGTTTATAATCTTAGACTTAAAGTAACTATGGTTACAGAGCCTTGTGCTGCTTACCTTCACTTGATTCCTTTCACTGGGAATCCACCCCTGTCATCAGGAGAGAGTCTCCTTGGCTAATGGCCCTCCGTGTGTCATCATGAGAATACAGAGATTAAACACCTTGTGAATAGAGAGTGTAAATTTCCTTATCTGCTTCAGAAGTGTCTTTTCAATAAGGGAGACTTGGTCAACAAAAGAGAGAGAAGTATTCTCAGTTTAAACCAACTTTCTAAATTAAAAAAAAAAGCACTGGTTTTCTATTATACCTGAAGTGTTTTGTTGTCAATGATTACCTGACAAGTGCTTCGAGTCTTTAGAGCCATAGTCTTGATATTGACTAAGTGCTTCAAAAAGAATTTCTGCAGATAATTAGGGTGAAGGGGTCAAGAAGAAGATATTATCAGGATATAATTTAGAATACTAGATTTAAGGTGAATTACTGTAGGCATAGTCACAAAGATCATTAAGAATGTTGGAAGTTAGTAGAAATAAAGCAGGGCTCAAAGTTATGTCTATAATGCATTCTACAGAAATGATATAAAATATATCAAGATGAGAAGAAGCATATGATAATTAAGCTGTGGTTATCTTAGGGGTGAGATTATAGGTGATTTGACACAATAAACATTATTGATTAAATATTCAGAAATAAACTGTAAGTTTTATATAGTAATCTATAATCTATTTTAAATGTCAGCTATAGCTTTGGCAATTATAGAAATGACTCACTGTTAATCTAGGACACATTCAGAGGAGGTTAGTAAAGGATATCAGGAGCAGTTAAAGCTTTTTCCCTTGGAGAAAAAACAAGAATAAAGTAACATTAGAGCTGGCTTCAGCTCTTCGAAAAACTGTCAAGTAGAGGAGTAACAAGACATTTTCCAAAGACTAGAAGTTCTATGGAGTTTAGCACCTGTCTTAATTTAAGAAAGACATTTCTAATAACAAGGGAACAGATTGATATTCAAGAATTACTGAAGACATTTAAGAAGAGATAGGGTGGATATCAGACACGGTTATAAAAATGATTGCTTCACTGAGTGAGAACTCAGACTGTGAGGTTTTTAAGATATTTTCAACTCTTGGATTCTATGGTTTTAAACATTGCTAACATGTTTGCCCAATACTCTAGCTCTCAGATCTTGATTTTTCTTTCCCTCACTTTTCCCCATCCCATTCCCACTTCCCTCCCATATTGACAGAAAATGCTGACTTGTGCTAGGAGTCACAGGGGCAGTAAGAGAGCAGTAAATTCCTTGTTATAAAACCTCTATTTAAAAAAATAGAAGTGGCAGAATATAGTGACTTGTCTAATTCACCATAATGTGTTTTGCACCATAATGTTAGGGCAGGGTTCCCTTGGCTTGGGGTTTACAGGGGCTTAAGACAGATCAGAAAGAATAAGACTGGGCTCAGATTTCTATCACTCATCTGATCACACATTTGGACATGACCCATTTTATCCATCCCTTTCTCTATGTTATCAACTTCCACACCATCTTACTCAAAAATGGCACAAGACATTCTCTGGCCAAATTTCCTGACATCCCAGCCCCTTAACTCCCAAGATGCCCATTGTATGATCCCCACTGAGTGTGACTTCTTGTCAGCCCCAAATAGGAAGCAAATACAAACACTCTTGTAACACTATTCATTTAGGAGAGAACCAAATAGTATTAAAAATTCCAAACCAGTAATCAACTATCTTCCAGTAACACTATTCATTTAGGAACCAGTCAAATAGTATTAGAAATTCTAAACCAGTAACCATCTATCTTCCAATAAACATAATAGAACATATATACATTTACAATTCTGGGCTATTTTGACATTTACCTTCACTTGATTCCTAAGATTCAAACTGAAGTTTCTGCAGAATTCTCCATGCATGAAGTATTAAAGAGAAGAATGCACCTCAAGAGTGACAAACCCTAAAAACTCCTGATCATTTACAATGTCTTGCTTTACACAAGGTACATTACAAAGAATTTTTATCAACGTAGATAATCTTTACTTTTTAAAATTGATTTCACTGAAGTATAGCTGATTTACAATGTTGCATTAATTTCGACTGCACAGCAAAGTGATTCAGTTGTGCATACACATATGGATGTTTGTTTGTTTGTGTTTTTGTTTCATCACTCTGTCATGTCCGACTGCAAACCCATGGACTGTATCCCACCAGGCTCCTCTGTCCTTGGGATTTTTAGGCAACAATACTGGAGCGGGTTGCCAGTTCCTCCTTCAGGGTATCTTCCCGACCCAGGAATCAAACCAATGTCTCCTGCAAGTCTCTTGCATTGCAGGCAGATTCATTACTGCTGAGTCACTGGGGAAACCCTACACATCCTTTTTCATATTCTTTTCCATTTTGGTTGATCACGGGATAGTGAATATAGCTTTCTGTTGCTATACAGTAGTACCTTATTGTTACAGATTCTTTCTTTGTTAATCATTAAAATCCATGGAATGAGTTATATTTCAAATGGGTCTATTAGTAGGAAAAAAAGCATTCATCAAAACAGAAGTTTGAAAATGGAGACAGACAACGTTGGCCAAGAAAGAAGAAAGAACAGGTGTTTTATCTTATTCCACACTCATTCAGAGTGGAATATGGAAGACCAACACTCTTGTTTTTGTGGATATGTGCTAAAGAAAACAGAGAACTCCAGCCAAATTGCACAGTGAGTTTCGTGAATATATGGAGAAATGTTTACTTGCCTTGAATTGAGGATGGAATTCTAGTCCCCTTAGACAGTGAGCCAGATTTTAGAAAGCCAACATAAGCCCACTTGTATTGTCTAATCATCCTCTCTTCTGGGAAAATTCTAATTTAGCTAAAACCAGGATTTGGATTTGGCCTAGCTATAAATTAAAAGAATACTACATGGCTATGCAGCTCTGCTCAAGAGTTTATTTGCTCTTACATTAAAAAATAACTCAAGTTACTCTCAAAGGATTCATTAAAAACCTGATTTCTCCACTTTATAGCTATTTTGCCTGGCAGATGGGATCTGGTTTTTTCCTTATGTTGCATTTTTCGAACTAAGTCTTTATGGTGAGATAGCAGTATTCTCTCCCGCCAACAAAAAAGCCACATGAATATTTCAATAAAATTGCATTATTTGGCATCTACTGTCCACATATGTTCATTTGGCTATTGCTTGTCCAAGCCAATTATAGCCACAAGGGGAACGAGTGTTTGAAATTTAAACAAGGAGCTCTAAATTTTGTAAGAGAGAAGAGGCCCCCTGACAGGTAGATCAGTCTCTAATTCACTTTTAATGCAGTTGACAATTCCATAAATCATTGTTTCCCTCCTAGTACATGCCAGCTTCTGTGCTGTAGAAGCCTGAAAAGAAAACTTCTTTATACTTTTGGGTGGGTGGGGGGTGGATTGGGCTAAGTGAGACTCTTTGAATGAGCCTTTAAGGAGGAATAACTTCACCATGCAGAGAATGAAGAGTATTTCAAGCAGAGAAAGGCATGAAGGTGTGTAATAAGTTCAAGGGTAGAGCTAGGATACAGATACGTAAGTTGGAAGGGGCTGGTAGAGGTGATGGATTCCTTGGTACAAAAAACCATCATCAAAAGTTTGAAAATAAGGAATGCTGAGTTCTATCCATATCAGTCCTAAGAAGTGGAGTATTACATTCCCACAATTGTGAAAAGAAAACCTGTTTCCTCTTTCCACCAAAGAATGCCTGTAAGGTCTGAAGTTAAATGGACAGATAAACAGGGCCAAGAGATATTTGGAAATACTATTGTCACTTAAGAGCCAAAATGGGCTTCCCTGGTGGCTCAGTGGTAAATAATCTTCCTGCTGAGGCAGGAGACTTGGGTTTGATCCCTGGTTTGGGAAGATCTCCTGGAGAAGGAAATGGCAACCCACTCCAGTATTCTTGCCTGGCAGACCCCATGGACAGAAGAGCCTGGAGGGCTGCAGTTTATGGGGTCACAATGAGTCAGACACAACTTAGCAACTAAACAACAAGAAACAAAATATGCAGTGCCTAAGTTAAATCACCCTAGGGATTTTTTTTTCATTCTATTTTTAAGAACCTGGTTGGGAATTGGGAGAGAACAAGGTACAATTAAATTAGTGTGATTGTTCTTTGTTGAAAGTTAAGGTCACTCAGAGATACCATTTGCTTAATCATTGCCTATACACATGTCAAAAAAAAAAAAAAATCATACCCCCCCCCCCACACACATATCTTTTTACATGCCAAAAATGATGGCGGTTAAAAATGTAACTAAATCATGTGTCTTGATTGGAATCTGGAGTATGAACCTGCTCTCATAGATTTTATTACTTTATCAAATTTTCAGCTATAGATTTCATCCTATATGGTAGTGCTTTAGAATCACATGCATAATATAGACAAGAGTTTGGTCCCCAGAATCAGGCAAACCTGAGCTCTGTCTACTTATGAGCCCTATGACCTCAAGAGTGATTAGATCCCTTTAGTTCTCAACTTTCTGAACTGTTATTAATTAAAAGAAAAATCAGACGCAAACTCATATCTACCAAACAACTATTGTGAAGATTAAGTAAAATGTTTGAAAATGCTTACTGTGGTGTCTGGTGTATATTAAGAACTTGATAAATGTCATTAACCAATTATATAATTATTATTATTATCCAAAGAAAAACACTCACAATCAGTTTGAGAAGAAACATCTGTAGAAACCATTTTATCTATACACTGAGCCAGTTGATTCACTGCATTTTTGTTGATTAAATAATAATGAAAAGAGTAATAATAACATACATATAATACTTCAGTGTTTAAGAATATTCCCTTATGAACAAATAATTTGGCACTAACTCTGTGAGTTAGAAAAGATAAAATATTTTTATTGTTTACAAAGAAGAAAAAAAAAAAGAAATCAGGATATAATATCCAAGAGAAAAAAAGTCTAGAAAAGTCACAACAAAACAAAGAGATTAAGGGGGAAGAAAAGCCTCTTAAAATGATTAATTTGTCGTAACAAACACTTTCAGATAATCAGAGGGGAGAAAACACAGTGTCAACTATTCACATGAGGTGGCCAAAGTACTGGAGTTTCAGCTTTAGCATCATTCCTTCCAAAGAAATCCCAGGGTTGATCTCCTTCAGAATGGACTGGTTGGATCTCCTTGCAATCCAAGTGACTCTCAAGAATCTTCTCCAACACCACAGTTCAAAAGCATCAATTCTTCAGCGCTCAGCCTTCTTCACAGTCCAACTCTCACATCCATACATGACCACTGGAAAAACCATAGCCTTGACTTGATGGACCTTTGTTGGCAAAGTAATGTCTGTGCTTTTGAATGTACTATCTAGGTTGGTCATAACTTTCCTTCCAAGGAGTAAGCATCTTTTAATTTCATGGCTGCAGTCACCATCTGCAGTCAATTTGGAGCCCCCAAAAATAAAGTCTGACACTGTTTCCCCATCTATTTCCCATGAAGTGATGGGACCAGATGCCATGATCTTCGTTTTCTGAATGTTGAGCTTTAACCCAACTTTTTCGCTCTCCTCTTTCACTTTCATCAAGAGGCTTTTTAGTTCCTCTTCACTTTCTGCCATAAGGGTGGTGTCATCTGCATATCTGAGGTTATTGATAATTCTCCTGGCAATCTTGATTCCAGCTTGTGCTTTTTCCAGCCCAGCATTTCTCATGATGTACTCTGCATATAAGTTAAATAAGCAAGATGACAATATACAGCCTTGACGTACTACTTTTCCTATTTGGAACCAGTCTGCTGTTCCATGTCCAGTTCTAACTGTTGGTTCCTGTCATGCATATAGGTTTCTCAAGAGGCAGGTCAGGTACTTATAGAAACTTAAATGAATTACATATATAAACTTAAATGTCTGTGTGATTTGAATATAGGAATTGGGCTTTTCATTACATAAATAGATAGCTATGGCAAATTATGCTTGATATTTGTAGGTTAAACTGTTTTTTGCATGAAATGTTCGCTTGGTATCTAATTTTTTTGAAGAGATCTCTAGTCTTTCCCATTCTGTTGTTTTCCTCTATTTCTTTGCATTGATCACTGAGGAAGGCTTTCATTTCTCTCCTTGCTATTCTTTGGAACTCTGCATTCAGATGGGATATCTTTCCTTTTCTCCTTTGCCTTTGGCTTCCCTTCTTTCTCAGCTATTTGTAAGGACTCCTCAGAGAACCATTTTGCCTTTTTGCATTTCTTTTTCTTGGGGATGGTCTTGATCCCTGCCTCCTGTACAATGTCACAAACCTCCATCCATAGTTCTTTGGCACTCTTTCAGATCTAAGCCCTTGATTTTATTTGTCACTTCCACTGTATAATTGTAAGGGATTTGACTTGGGTCATACCCGAATGGTCTACTGGTTTTCCCTACATTTTTCAATTTATGTCTGAATTTGGCAATAAGGAGTTCATGATCTGAGCCACAGTCAGCTCCCGGTCCTGTTTTTGCTGACTGTGTAGAGCTTCTCCATCTTCAGCTGCAAAGAGTATAATCAATCTGATAACAGTATTGACCATCTGGTGATGTCCATGTGTAGAATCATCTCTTGTGTTGTTGGAAGAGGGTGTTTGCTATGACTAGTGCATTTTCTTGGCAAAACTCTGTTAGCTTTTGCCCTGCTTCATTTTGTACTCCAAGGCCAAACTTGCCTGTTACTCCAGGTAGCTCTTGAATTCCTACTTTTGCATTCCAGTCCTCTATGATGAAAAGGACATCTTTTTGGGGTGTTAGTTCTAGAAGGTCTTGTATGTCTTCATAGAATGGTTCTACTTCAGCTTCTTTGGCATTAGTGATTGGGGCATAGACTTGGATTACTGTCATACTGAATGGTTTGCCTTGGAAACAGAGATAACTCTATTATTTTTGAGACTTCACCCAAGTACTGCATTTTGGACTCTTTTGTTGACTATGAGGAATACTCCATTTCTTCTAAGGGATTCTTGCACACAGTAGTAGATATAATGGTCATCTGAATTAAATTCACCCATTCCAGTCCATTTTAGAGCAGTGATTCCTAAAATGTCAATGTTCACTCTTGCCATCATCTCCTGTTTGACCACTTCTAATTTACTTTGATTCATGGACCTAACATTCCAGGTTCCTATGCAGTATTGTTCTTTACAGCTTCAGACTTTATTTCTATCACCAGTCACATCCATAACTGGGCATTGTTTTCCCTTTGGCTTTGTCTCTTCATTCTTTCTGGAGTTATTTCTCCACTCTTCTCTAGTAGCTTATTGGGCACCTACCGACCTGGGGAGTGCATCTTTCAATGTCCTATCTTTTTGCCTTTTCATACTGTTCATGGGGTTCTCAAGGCAAGAATACTGAAGTGGTTTGCCATTCCCTTCTCCAGTGGACCATGTTTTTTGTCAGAGCTCTCCACTATGACCAGTTTGTCTTGGGTGGTCCTACAGGGCATGGCTCAGTTTCATTGAGTTAGACAAGGCTGTGTGGTCCATGTGATCACTTTGATTAGTTTTCTGTGATTGTGGTTTTCAGTCTGTCTACCCTCTGATGGTTGAGGATAAGAGGCTTATGGAAACTTCCTGATGGGAGAAATTGATTGTGGGGGAAACTGGGTCTTGTTCTGATGGATAGGGCCATGCTCAGTAAATCTTTAACTTTCTGTTGATTGGTGGGGCTGTGTTCTCTCCCTGTTGTTTGACCTGAGACCAAACTATGGTAGGGGTAATGAAGACAATGATGACTTCCTTCAAAAGGACATGTGCATGCACTGTTGTATTCAGTGCCCCTGACCCTGCAGCAGGCCACTGTCCACTCTTGCCTCCACAGGAGACTCCTGGACACTCACAGGCATGTCTGGGTCAGTCTCTTGTGGGATCACTGCTACTTTCTTCTGGGTCCTGGAGCACAGAAAGTTTTGTTTGTGCCCACCAAGAGTCTGTTTCCCCAGCCCTGTGTAGTTCTGTAATCAAATCCCACTGGCCTCCAGTGTCAAATTCCCTGGGGGTTCCCAATGAGAGATACCAAAGGAATATTTCATGGGCAAGATGGGCACAATGAAGGTCAGAAATGGTATGGAACTAACAGAAGCAGAAGATACTAAGAAGAGGTGGGAAAAATACACAGAACTACACAAAAAAGATCTTAATGGCCCAGATAACCATGATGGTGTGATCACTCACCTAGAGCCAGACATCCTGGATGTGAAGTCTAGTGGGCTTTAGAAATCACTACGAACAAAGCTAGTGGAGGTGATGGAATTCCAGTGGAGCTATTTCAAACTTTAAAAGATGATGTTGTGAAGGTGCTGCACTCAGTATGTCAGCAAATTGGGAACACTCAGCAGTGGCCACAGGACTGGAAAAGGTCAGTTTTCATTCCCATCCCAAAGAAAGGCAATGCCAAAGAATGCTCAAACTACTGCACAATGGCACTCATCTCACACACTTGCAAAGTAATGCTCAAAATTCTCCAAGCTAGGCATCAGCAATACATGAACTGAGACCTTCCAGTTGTTCATGCTGAATTTAGAAAAGGCAGAGGAACCAGAGATCAAATTGCCAACATCTGTTGGATCAGCAAAAAAAAAAAAAAAAAAAACAAACAAGAGAGTTCCAGGAAAACATCAACTTCTGCTTTATTGACTACCCCAAAGCCTTTGACTCTGTGGATCACAACAATCTGGAAAATTCTGAAAGAGATGGGAATACTAGACCATCTGACCTACCTCCTGAGAAACCTGTCTGCAGGTCAAGAAGCGACAGTTAGAACTGAACATGGAACAACAGACTGTTTCCAATTTGGGAAAAGGCTATATACTGTCACCCTGCTTATTCAACTTATATGCAGAGTACATCATGTGAAATGCCATGCTGGATAAAGCACAAGCTGGAATCAAGATTTCCAGAAGAAATATCAATAACCTCAGATATACAGATGACACCACCCTTATGGTAAAAAGTAAAGAAGAACTAAAGAGCCCCTTGATGAAAGTGAAAGAGGAGAGTGAAAAAGTTGGCTTAAAGCTCAACATTCAAAAAACTAACATCATGGCATCTGGTTCCATCACTTCATGGGATTAGATGGGGAAACAGTGGAAACAGTGTCAGACTTTATTTTGGGGGGCTCCAAAATCACTGCAGATGGTGATTGCAGCCATGAAATTAAAAGACGCTTGCTCCTTGAAAGAAAACTATGACCAACGTAGACAGCACATTGAAAAGCAGAGACATTACTTTGCCAACAAAGCTCTGTCTAGTCAAAGTTGTTTTTTTTCAGTCATGTATAGATGTGAGAGTTGGACTATAAAGAAAGCTGAGCACCAAAGAATTGATGCTTCTGAACTGTGGTATTGGAGAGGACTCTTGAGAGTCCCTTGGACTGCAAGGAGATCCAACCAGTCAATTCTAAAGGAAATCAGTCCTGAATATTCATTGGAAGGATTGATGCTGAAGCTGAAACTCCACCCTGATGAGAAGAACTAACTCATTGGAAAAGACCCTGATGCTGTGAAAGATTGAAGGCAGGAGAAGAAGGGGACAAGAAAGGATGAGATGGTTGGATGGCATCATCGATTCTGTGGACATGAGTTTGAGCAAGCTCCGGGAGTTGGTGACGGACAGGGAAGCCTGGCGTGCTGCAGTTCATGGAATATCAAAGAGTCGGACTTGACTGAGCAACTGAAGTGAACTGAACTGAAACTGTTTTTTTTAACATATAGAATATTTGAATAATATATACCAAAGAGAATATAAAGATGTTTAAAATTCAGGAGGCAATGAAATCACTATAGGGCCCCAAACTTCTCTTTGGCTTCAGTTCTTTATATCTGTATAAAAGTACTGTTCCCAGATAGAGCAGGCATAACTACTAAATGGTGCCACTGAAAGTTTGGAAGGTCTATGACATGAAAGCTAGAATTCAAAGGGATTTCTGTAAAGCAAAGTTCAGTGACCCTCCTAAGTCAGAAGAATTTTTCATATGTCTTGGAAAAGGCAGGCTCAAAAGGCAAAAGATGAAAGACATAAGACAGGAGATAAGAGATGAAAAAGTCTTCATTTTGTGATTCTTGGTTTCATTCCCCTCCTCCCCCTAAAAAAGACTGGAGGAGCCTCTTTAAGGTCTTTTCTAATTCTGTTCTTCTATGGTTCCAAGTATATAGAATTCTCTATTCTGTAAGTGTCCCACCCTTGTTTTGTTTGGTTACCTAACACATAATATAGCTAGGTTACTGTATCTCAAATAACCAGTGGAGAATGTAGTTTAGCCTGATATAATATGAATCATTACTCATAGGGGATTGCAATTTATTAATTTAAATATATATGTCACATAGAATTAGAAGTGTTTAAAAGTAAGGAAGATGATATTTCTGAATACTACAGCTTATACATTTATTTTTAATAATTTGAGATTTTAATGGAGTTTTAACAGAAAATGCCTAAAATATATAATCCAAAAGGAAATTCTCCACAAACTTGAACCACTATCAACATAAATAGGGGTGTGTGTGTGTGTGTTTGTGTGTGTGTGTAGAACTAGGGATAATTTATGTTAAACATTTCATAAGTGATATAACAATCATTAGTAAATAATAGATCGTAATAACCCTAGTATCACCAGAATCCACATACTTCAATTATGATGTGACAACAACTTATGCAACCATTTAGCAATTCTCAAAAAGAAATTACATTCATTCCAGTGTGCTATTAGACATTCTTGCTTTGGAATTTTTAATGCATTTAAATAATCCCCATGGGTTGTTCAAAATATGGTATATAAAACTACTATAAAATGCCCAGATGTTAGCAAACTTTAGTCTTTTATTTTTCTAATACACATTTCTGTATGCCTTTTATAATATTTCATTTAAAAAGAATATATTTGTATACCTATGGCTGATTCATGTTGAGGTTTGACAGAAAACAACAAAATTCTGTAAAGCAATTATCCTTCAGTTTAAAAAAAATTTAAAGAAAACAAGAATATAATTTATTTCACAACTAATTGTCCTTAATATTTAAAAACAATTTACTCAATTTCTTATATTAAGACAAAAAGAAAAGCAGATGTCTTGAGAGTTTCAACATTTTACTTTGCATTTCAAAGTTCCATTTTGAGAAAAACTTACTGACTCAGGGCAAATTTGTGGGAAACTATAAATTAATATAGGTCTTGCTATAATCCTCTCAGGCAATTACTAGAAGCACCATAAAAAGGTGTGATTAGGATATCCAGACCAAGTATGTTTTTGAGGACTCAAGTATACATTTACTTCCATTTTCCACAAAAAATGTTTCTTGGGACACTTGTTTTTCAAAATTCTCCTCCAAAAAAAACTACCTAGTTAAACAATTTGGAATTTTTTGAATACTGTGTCTTCCTATTTGAAATTCACAAATCCATATTAGCACTCCAAACAAGTATTTCAGTGAAGTATATTATTCAATCCATGTTTAACCTTGAGTTTTCAAGTCATTAGTGTTGTTCTGACTATAACACTCCCACAATTCTCCTCTCCTTCTCCCTTCTTCTTATTAAACACTATTCTTTTCTAATTTCATGGAATATGTATTGCTTGAGACAACAAGGCTTTGAGAGCCTTTGTACTATGGCCTTGATACTGTGACTGACTCAAGGCCAGAGTGGAGCCATGGGTGGAGATATTGAAGAAAAGAATACAAACAGGAAATCCATGAGGGTTGTTGTAAACAGAATTACAAGTTGGATTGATATTTCATAGAGCAATGAGTGTGCTTATTTTTGGATTTTTCTTCAGTACGTTTAGAAACATGAACACATGGATAAGCTGCCACTGTGACACACCTAGCAAACAATGGCTGCTTTTCTTATTGCATGATCCTTAAGAAAAGCATAATTGTTTAAATGAGAAAAATGTCTTTGTTTTCAGAAACATCTAGCAAATAGGAAGAAACTATTATGGAAAGCATATTTTGAAATAACCAAAGCATTCACAAACATATGAAAAACTTCACAAGTGCAGGCAATATATGATTAAGCATTCAAGTAGACTAATAATTTATACTGAGGACTCTACATATTATTCAACTGGAATCAAGAAGTTCTTCCTATAAAAAAGAAATAATCCTTGCTGATTGTAGCATAACAATGTGAATGCTCTTAATACCACTGAATTAGATACTTAGAAATTGGTAAAATGGTAAATTTTATGTTATATGTCTTTTACGGCAATTGAAAAAAGAAATAATCTAATCTTATTTTCAGTTCAGTTCAGTTCAGTCGCTCAGTCGTGTCCGACTCTTTGAGACCCCATGAATCGCAGCATGCCAGGCCTCCCTGTTCATTACCATCTCACGGAGTTCACTCAGCCTCACATTCATCGAGTCAGTGATGCCATCCAGCCATCTCATCCTCGGTCGTCCCCTTCTCCTCCTGCCCCCAATCCCTCCCAGCATCAGAGTCTTTTCCAATGAGTCAACTCTTCGCATGAGGTGGCCAAAGTACTGGAGTTTCAGCTTTAGCATCATTCCTTCCAAAGAAATCCCAGGACTGATCTCCTTTAGGATGGACTGGTTGGATCTTCTTGCAGTCCAAGGGACTCTCAAGAGTCTTCTCCAACACCACAGTTCAAAAGCATCAAAATCTTATTTTCAGACATCATTAAAACAGCAAGATTTTTTTTTAATACTTGAGAGAATTGCACCTTATTATAAAATCAGATTCTTAAAAATGTCTGAAAACTCTCCTCTCTCACTGGGAGACACTTATTTACCAAAAGACAAGGCAGTAGTGGATGGTGAAAGAACATGTTGGTTTCAGAATAAAAGAAATATTTTCTTTTTTTCTCTACTTCCACTACCTAAATCTCCATGCCACTAGAGCTACAAGAATAGATTTGAAAGTGGACTTCCTTTTTACATTACAAAAAATAATAGAGTTTTCTATAAATGTAAAATGGTATTTCACAAGTTTTTAAAAAATATTTCATTTCCTGTAGTGGCATTAAGAGTAAAATCTTGTGTGTGGATTTTTAAAAGGTAGGTAGGATACATTTGATTTATCAAAGTATGTTAATATAGGAGCATTAACAAATTTGTGAGAAATAGACTTAGGAAAGGATTAATGAATTCTAAAACTCACTGCAAAGCTAATAATGTTTAAAAACATTGTTCTCCTTGGCTAATATCTTATACTAGACTGTAAGTTTATGAGAGCGGGGAATACATTCATCTTGTTCACCACTATTTTTTCATGTTTTCAATAGTACCTAGTGTTGTAAACAATAATATTAATATCTCTCAGTGTATTAATAAATTCAGACAAAAGTTAAAAATACAGAAAATTGCTTTTAGGTAATAGTTAAAAGGCAACACTAATGAAGGCCATTTTTCAGTCAATAAATGATTTCAAATATTACCAATGGATTATACATCTAATCAGTTACAGGTTCCATTATTCATCAAATATATGATAAACGTAGCTACTAAATTCATTCAAGTCTTATGTATGGAATTTTATTTACAAACCAGTGTTCCCCATTTCAAGAGACCAATATTGTCAACACTTAGGCACTTAAGATCCAATTCCTCACATGAATCTTTTTGTCTGATGGACCACTGTTGAACTTTTCTCATGAGGTCTGAGCAATAAAGTTATATTTGGTAGATAGTCTTACAGTCTTTTCAGGTAGAGGCATTATGAAACTTTGCGTATTTTAAAGATATTCAGTGAAAGAATATAAATAAAAATGTTAATATTTGCCATTTGAATTAATTTTCTTCAAAATTTAAGCTATTTGCACATAAATATCAAAATAAGAATTATTAAATAGTGTTTCCTATAATCCTGACAAAACTTTTAGAGATGAAAGAGTGTGTCAGTATTTGTAAAAGTATAGAAAAGAAATACCTACTGCTTTTAAACCGATTTCCTAGACCTTAATTATTGTTTTTTGTGTTTTTGATTTAGGAAAACTGAAACATAAGCAGAGAAAGTAGGACATAGTTTCCTCATGATTAGCAAAAGAGTCAAAACTTTGGAATCACTTTGAAATCTATTTTAAAAACTCAGCTACTTTGATTTTTTTTTTTCTGTTATAGAACCATGAAAAGTTATTTCAACTGAATTGAATACATAACTCCTAGAGTGTAGACAGTTGCTATTATTTGTTCACTTCATCAAAATGCTTTTTTAAATTCTTGCTACATCTGTATTACCAGGTCTTGGAGAAACCAAGGTGAAAGAGGCCCAGGAGAAGCCAAACCCTCTTTGCTATTTCTAACAAAGGAAATGCCATTCTTGCCACTAACTCTTGGAATGATTTCCAAGTTCTTTAAAAATAATTTAACCTGTGTCAAATAGCTGTCTCATCTGGAAAACTCAATAAATGAATGTAGAAGTTAGAAAGAGCAAGGGGAAAGTTAGGTGTTAAACTGAAATGGTATATCCCAGGCTTTTTAGATTGAAACTCCAAATTAGCCAGCACACTTCCATACATCTGCTCACTTTTCTTTAAACTTGAGCTATATTATTGCAGAAAAGCATAGTAATCCCCACTCTGCTCTTGTATTTCAAATGAGAGACTGAAACATAACAACATAGGCACCTTTGAAAAGGGGTATTATGGGTGGATGAATTTCTTTTGGGGTCCGCATTTCCACATTCAAACAGCAGATTATATAGGGAGGAGAAGTAGAAGGAATAATAAAAAGTATTTCTACCCAAAGACAATGATTCTAATTTGACATTGAACTTTATTTTAAAAAAGACTTGTCTATTGAATCATGCTTCACTTTAAACAATAGTTGAATTTAAAACTTTTGTGCAAATTATTTCTTGGTAGCCAAATTATACTTCACTATACCTCAGTAGCTGTTGACAAGTAGAAAGCTCAAGTAAACCCTTAGAAGTAAAAAGTATGCTATATTTATTCAGAAATGTGGGTTATTGTATACTATCTTCTTGATGTAAAGCATTTTAACATGCCAGTGATTTAAAAATGAGTTTTTAAATTCTGTTACATGATTTTATAAGGAAATTCTATCTTATACTTTTCCATCTGTTAAATTAAGATTAACGTTTATTATATGCTGGTCCATGAATGAAATGTCATTGCCTAAATGATTTTTAGACATCTGTTAGTGTCCTCAAAGAGAAAAAAACTGGAATATTTTTAGAACAGATGATTTACCACATGACTATTAACTTTTGTAGGGTCCCACTTAAGATTTTTCAAGGTGACTAAAAGTAAAATGGAAACCTTCTGGGTTTTAAATATTTTTCTATTTTCTTTTTTGATATGAAAGGGAAATCTATAAAAATTTTGTAAAGGAAAGTGGCTATGGTGACTTGCATTGATTCCTGGTGAATGGGAGAGCTATGAAAGTCAACTCAGTTTGTCTAAAGGGTCACATGACTGTGTGACTAGCGATTCATGCAATGACTCTGCTTTCCTACTCTCATAATTGCCTTTAGAGCTTGGGATGGAAAAGGAGACGAAAAGAGATCATATATGGACTATCTGCCATTTGCCAAGAATTGTGCTTGACATTTTATATATGGTTTCTCATTTATAAAGACTTAAGCAATACAGAGGGCTTCCCTTGTGACTCAACTGGTAAAGAATCTGGACCTGAGTTCAGTCCCTGGGTTGGGAAGATCCCCTGGAGAAGGGAAAGGCTACTCATTCCAGTATTCTAGCCTGGAAAATTCCATGGATTGTATAGTCCATGGGGTCATAAAGGATCGGACTGAGAGACTTTCACTTTCTCTTTCAAGTAATACATAAGCAAAAACTCAGCCTAAAGAAATATCTTATTTTTCTTTTTTCCTGGCAAATTATTTTGTGTCTTACTAAGTGATAAAATCTCTAGTAAGGGAGAGAAATCTGGTATCTTGCTTTTCTCCCCTGTGTGCAGTCACTGTTTTTTTTTACGTCTTGAAATGAAGGGAGGTCAGTGGTAGATGGCAGTGTGAGAAAGAAGGCTGCTTATACTCTTTGCAGGTAAGATGAGGATAGCTGAGAGAAGTTTTAAAAATAAAAGGTAAAAATGGTCAAATATTTGGAATAAGGCATAGTTTTCAATTGACTGGATAAAAATAGTTAAAATGACTTTAATTATAAACATAAAACTTTAATTTCAAATACTATAGATGGAGACTAAAAAAGGATCGGAGAAGGCAATGGCATCCCACTCCAGTACTCTTGCCTGGAAACTCCCATGGACGGAGGAGCCTGGTAGGCTGCAGTCCAAGGGGTCGCTGAGCCAGACACGACTGAGTGACTTCACTTTCACTTTTCACTTTCATGCATTGGAGAAGGAAATGGCAATCCACTCCAGTGTTCTTGCCTGGAGAATCCCAGGGATGGGGGAGCCTGGTGGGCTGCCATCTATGGGGTCACACAGAGTCGGACACAACTGAAGCGACTTAGCAGTAGCAGCAGCAAAAAAGGATAAGTTGATTGTAACTCTTTTAAGACCAAAGCAAATTTAGAAGCAATCCTTGAGGACGTTATCTAATCATATCTTTCATATTATTTAATAACAGTAAATTTGACACGGCTATCTATTGCAGATATATCTCTGTCAACTGTGCTGAGATATAGGAAGATAAATGTTAAGTAAAGATCAGAAACTAGTGAATTGATAACACCAAACATTTTTCATAAATCCTTGTCAAATCTTTTTTAAGATTTTATTTTTATTTTATTTAAATATTTTGGAGGTGGGAGGGGGGTTCAGGATTGGGAACATGTGTACATCTATGGCAGATTCATGTTGATGTGTGGTAAAACCAATACAATATTTTAAAGTTAAAAAAAAAAAAGAATCTACAGAACAAGTCAAAACATAAGAATAATAAATATTTTTCTTGAGTCAAAAAATAAAATAAAAGAAATTTTTTAAAAAGTTTTAAATGTTTTATTTAAATTTTTATTTAAGAGCTTTAAATACTATATTGTGTACATATTGTTTTAAGTCAAATATATAGTCATGTAATTTCAGTATTCTCTGTTTATCCCATTAGATAACATGAGTAACAACATTTCTAATCAAGAAAATTGTTATTTAAAGTGAATTAAGCAGTCATCTGAAATTTTAAACACTTATAAACCAGTTGAGAGCAAGAATATAATCATATGTATTGATGTGTCTCTCTGGGGCTCATCACACGGCTCATGCTTATACTTATTGTAGAACCGACCTAAATGATGAACAGCTTGGGTCAAGATTACAGTGTGGGTTAAAAGCTTACTTCCAATCAGGTCCTACTCCATGGGAAATCTGTGGAGCAGGCTAAGCACTTGCCTTGATCAGTTTTACTCACTTTTTCTTCCTGTCTGCTGACCAGTGATGAGGAGAACACCATTAAACATTTTGATGATTCATTGTAAGTCTGCACGTCATACTTTCGCCCTGATCTTTATGTGGCTAAAGTCTTAATAGCCTCCCACACCAAAAGTCATGTTTGAAATACAATACATTAACAATCTGAAGCTGACTTAGCTGTGAAGCAGGATACCGAGAATAAATAGATGAAATTCTAGACGTTTCTAAAGAGGATCCAGCTACTTAATGGTCACTGAGGTCTTCAGTGAATAGGTGTGAATATTTCAGTGCAGTCCAACCTGAACTGAAAAGCAGTTCTTACTTCCAAATTTAAATACCTCCTGTGCACATAAAAAAAGAGTTTCATTTATTAGTCCAAAATGTTACTACAATTTGGGACCTTGAAAAAACATTCTCTTTTTCTTGGGCATGTTCTTCAGCGAAAGGAAGTTGGGAAGGGTAGGCTAGAGAGTGGAACTTGTGCTTGGAGACCATAAAGTTGAGACGTCCTGTCTTTCACCTCACAACAGGCGAAGTTGGGCCGAAGATGGTTGAGTAAGTACATTTCTCTGCCAAAGTTAAGATGATGAACCATGGGTGAACCTCAGCAAAATTCTATTCATCCACTGAAAAGCTGTTAGCATTTGGTTATTGAGGATCGTCCAAACCATTTTCCTCACAGGTTGGACCCATTCTCTTTGGGGGGCAATTGCAGTGGCCATTAAGAAGGTCACAGTGAGCAGGGTGGATACATTGGCGCTTCAGAGAGCAGTTGGGTCCGTATTGGCCTGACCTGCATTCTGTGAGGGGGAAAATAAAAATAAAACCAATTCAAATATGCATTTCAATCAGTCTTTTTACTACTGTTTCTTGGAATTCAATAAGATAATGATAGGCTTGTAAAGAATTCTGGTTAACCATTGGTATCTTTTTCCCATGCTTAGAATGTTATATAAGAAAGTAAGGACTTTAATGGGAAACAGGAGGAGGCTGAAGAGTGTTAAGAAAGTCAGTGACAAAATCAAACAGATGAGAAGACAGGACAGCAACTGATATTTTCAAAATGCCTTCTCAAAATTAGATTATTCTATACAGCTTATAGTAGCACTTTGTGAGGGACACGAGGAAAATGGATTAGTTGTCTTGAGGTCAGAAAAAGGCAACACTTACCCAGAAAACACAATATATGAAATTTGCTCTTAGGTTGAAAATACAATTACTTGTGCTTATGTTGCTAAAAATGAAATGACTTTAAATTCAACTCTCATCTCTTAACATATGTTGGAAGAATTATAGATCTCATGGAGGATCCTGCTATATGTACTAAAGGGTTATAACTATCTTTAACTTGAATTGCATTGTGATCACAATCAGTAGAGAAATGAAGAAAAGGAATTAAAAAGTGTTAGCTTAATCAAAATAACAAAACATGGACTAAAAAAAGTCTCCCTTCCCAAATCACACCCCAACCTGCATATTTTGTCTTAGTCTGATATCCAGCAGAGACTTAGCAGAGAATTAACAGGTTCTGTTTCTGAAGGATTGTGAGCTTGGGAAGAAAGCCAAGCCCAACCCATGGAAACAGAAGATGGTTTCACATTTCTTAGGCAGTCAGGCAAGACTGGGAAATAACTCAATTTACCAACGTTTAAGGACCAGAGAAACTTAACTTTGCAATAATAACATTCATCTAGCTCTATGCCATTTTTCAAAATGGGTTCCTAATATATCTTAATTGGCTCTAACAAACACCTGTGAGGTAGGAAAGGTGGTGAGGTAAGCTTTCTCATTCTGGAAAGAGATGAACTAAGGTTTGAATGTTTTAAGGGAACTTCTCAAATGTTAGACCCCTGGAAAATGACAGAGGTGAATTTGTAAGTTCACAAGTGCTCATTCCTTATTCTGCACTACCGTGTGGAAAGACACCAGGTATTAGACATATGGAAAAGAAAGCCCAAATCAGAAAGTGGAAAGCTGGAAGGTAGAAAAAATTAGAGATAACAATATAAATATAAAGATACAGACACCTAGAGCAGATTCTAAGTCTGTGAGCAAAATTTTGTTAAACATTTCTTTCTGGTCTCAAAATTCTTTTAGCTGGGTTAGAGATTCACCCTAAATATTCCACAAGCAGTGCATGTTTATTTTAATTTTCTTTCTTGGATAATGAAGATAGATTTAGGCATGGTCTAGCTCTCATCTTAGCTAGTTGCATTTAAAATATGAGATAAAGGAAAACGTATGTCAATTTTACAATTAATTCTTTTGACAGAGTTTCCGCATAGGCAAACAGAAATTCAATTCCTTCCTAAATTAAGGAACAACAGGTAGGCAGAAGGAACTCGGGAGGTGATGCAAATACTACTCTAAAATGAATCTTTTTTTTTTTTTTAAATCATCAAACTTTATGAACAAACAAAACAAAACTCTGTGTCATTTTGAATTTAACCTAACACACCCACCGCTGCCTAGTGTGTGGAAGGATTACTTAGTTTGGTCTTAAGACTAGTTTTCTTGTTTGAAAAAGAGTTATGAGTCAGAATCTCTCCTGAGCAGTTCAGAATCTGATTTTAATTTACAAAAATACCACATTTTCATGTTAATAACGATGTGTATTTAAGACATCTGTTTGAATGTCTGCAAATGTTAATTTACCAAGGGGGTGGGGAAGTAATCCAATAAAAAGCTGCTACATTCTTTTATGAATTAATATTATGGCTGTTTAATAGGTTCTTTACCAGAGTTCAAATTAAAATGAGGTCTTTTATCTTTATAGCGCCTGCATAGACACAGCTGTTCACAGTTAATATCGCAGATGAACTGTGCCTAATTGAAAATAAAAATGCAAATAAAAGAGCCCACAGTACGTCTGTGTAGGCCATGGGTTCCCCAAAGAGCTCACAACAAGAGAGGCCTTGAGGTGCCCACCTAGAATTAACAAGTTAATACAAAGCATCCACTGTCACGTGGCAATTTACTTGTGGATGAAAGAGACTATGTGATAGCGAATTTAGTCCATTGAAACTCCATACAGTGAGGTTTTTATTTTCAGCTTGTCCATCAACTCTCCTGGTTTAGTGGCTAGTTTTAAGTCATTGTTAAATGTTGTCGTGTAGAACTTTCTAAAATGATGAAAATGTTCTATACCAAGCCATTCAATACCATAGCCACTGGTCATGTGGCCACTGAGCATTTAAAATGTCATGTGTGACTGTGGAGGTGAATTTTAAAATAAATTAAATTAAACAGCACTCACTCTGGTTAGTGGATGGGGCACATAGACAACTGAAAGCAGTCCCTATCTCTTTCTTTTCCCTGAGAGGCAGTATCTAGTGGGGATGTTAAAAGTCTAACTCTGGATCCAGACTGCTTGTTTCAAATCCCTAAGCTCCGATTTAATAGCTATACCCCACGTCCAAGGTAAGAGAAACCCAAGTAAGACAGTAGGTGTTGTGGGAGGGCATCAGAGGGCAGACACACTGAAACCATAATCACAGAAAACTAGCCAATTTGATCACATGGACCACAGCCTTGTCTAGCTCAATGAAACTGAGCCATGCCGTGTGGGGCCAACCCAAGATGGGAGGGTCATGGAGGAGAGGTCTCACAGAATGTGGTCCACTGGAGAAAGGGAATGGCAAACCACTCAGTATTCTTGCCTTGAGAACCACATGAACAGTATGAAAAGGCAAAATGATAGGATACTGAAAGGGGAAATCCCTGCATTGGTAGGTGCCCAATATGCTACTGGAGATCAGTGGAAAAATTACTCCAGAAAAAATGAAGGGATGGAGCCAAAGCAAAAACAGTACCCAGTTGTGGATGTGATTGGTGATAGAAGCAAGGTCCGATGCTGTCAGTTTAGTTCAGTTCAGTTCAGTCACTCAGTCATGTCTGACTCTTTGCGACCCCGTGAATCGCAGCACGCCAGGCCTCCCTGTCCATCATCAACTCCCAGAGTTCACTCAGACTCACGTTCATCAAGTCCGTGATGCCATCCAGCCATCTCATCCTCTGTCGTCCTCTTCTCCTTCTGCCCCCAATCCCTCCCAGCATCAGAGTCTTTTCCATCAAAAGAAAAGAGTCAACTCTTTGCATAAGGTGGCCAAAGTACTGGAGTTTCAGCTTTAGCATCAGTCCTTCCAAAGAAATCCCAGGGCTGATCTCCTTCAGAATGGACTGGTTGGATCTCCTTGCAGTCCAAGGGACTCTCAAGAGTCTTCTCCAACACCACAGTTCAAAGGCATCAATTCTTCGGCGCTCAGCTTTCTTCACAGTCCAACTCTCACATTCATACATGACCACTGGAAAAACCATAGCCTTAACTAGATGGACCTTAGTCAGCAAAGTAATGTCTCTGCTTTTGAATATACTATCTAGGTTGGTCACAACTTTTCTTCCAAGGAGTAAGTATCTTTTAATTTCATGGCTGCAGTCACCATCTGCAGTGATTTTGGAGCCCCCCAAAATAAAGTCTGACACTGTTTCCACTGTTTCCCCATCTATTTCCCACGGAGTGATGGGACCAGATGCCATGATCTTCGTTTTCTGAATGTTGAGCTTTAAGCCAACTTTTTTGCTTTCCTCTTTCACTTTCATCAAGAGGCTTTTTAGTTCCTCTTCACTTTCTGCATTAAGGGTGGTGTCATCTGCATATCTGAAGTTATTGATATTTCTTCCGGCATTCTTGATTCCAGCTTGTGTTTCTTCCAGTCCAGAATCTCTCATGATGTACTCTGCTGCTGCTGCTGCTGCTGCTAAGTCGCTTCAGTCGTGTCCGACTCTGTGCGACCCCACAGATGGCAACCCACTGGGCTCCGCCATCCCTGGGATTCTCCAGGCAAGAACACTGGAGTGGGTTGCCATTTCCTTCTCCAATGCATGAAAGTGAAAAGGGAAAGTGAAGTCGCTCAGTCGTGTCTGACTCAGCGACCCCATGGACTGCAGCCTACCAGGCTCCTCCATCCATGGGATTTTCCAGGCAAGAGTAATGGAGTGGGGTGCCATTGCCTTCTCCGATGTACTCTGCATATAAGTTAAATAAGCAGGGTGACAATATACAGCCTTGACGTACTCTTTTTCCTATTTTCAGCCAAAGATGGAGAGGCTCTATACAGTCAGCAAAAGCAAGACCAGGAGCTGACTGTGGCTCAGATCATGAACTCCTTTTTGTCAAATTCAGACTTAAATTGAAGAAAGTACGGAAAACCACTAGACCATTCAGGTATGACCTAAATCAAATCCCTTATGCTTATACAGTGGAAGTGAGAAATAGATTTGAGGGACTAGATCTAATACAGACTGCCTGATGAACTATGGACAGAGGTTCCTGAAATTGTACAGGAGACAGGGATCAAGACCATTCCCATGGAAAAGAAATGCAAAAAAGCAAAATGGCTTTCTGAGGAGGCCTTACAAATAGCTGTGAAAAGAACAGAAGAGAAAAGAAAAGGAAAAAAGGAAATATACAAGCATCTGAATACAGAGTTCCAAAGAATAGCAAGGAGAGATAAGAAAGCCTTCCTCAGTGATCAATGCAAAGAAATAGAGGAAAACAATAGAATGGGAAAGACTAGAGATCTCTGCAAGAAAATTAGAGATACCAAGAGAACATTTCATGGAAAAATGGGCTTGATAAAGGACAGAAATGGTATGGAACTAACAGAAGCAGAAGATATTAAGAAGAGGTGGCAAAAATACAAAACTGTACAAAAGAGAGCTTCATGACGAAGATAATCACGATGGTGTGATCACTCACCTAGAGCCAGACATACTGGAATGTGAAGTCAAGGGGGCCTTAGAAAGCATCACTACGAACAAAACTAGTGGAGGTGATGGAATTCCAGTTGAGCTATTTCAAATCCTAAAAGATGATGCTTGGAAAGTGCTGCACTCAATATGCCAGCAAATTTAGAAAACTCAGAAGTGGCCAAGGACTGGAAAAGGTCAGTTTTCATTCCCATCCCAAAGAAAGGCAATGCCAAAGAATGCTCAAACTGCTGCACAATTGCACTCATCTCACATGCTAGCAAAATAATGCTCACAATTTTCCAAGCCAGGCTTCAGCAGTATGTGAACCGTGAACTTCCAGATATTCAAGCTGGTTTTAGAAAAGGCAGAGGAACCACAGATCAAATGGCCAACATCTGCTGGATCATGGAAAAAGTAAGAAAGTTCCAGAAAAACATCTATTTCTGCTTTATTGATTATGCCAAAGCCTTTGACTGTGTGGATCACAATAAACTGTGGAAAATTCTTAAAGAGGTGGGAATACCAGACCACCTGTCCTGCCTCTTGAGAAACTTGTATGCAGGTCAGGAAGCAACAGTTAGAACTGGACATGGAACAACAGACTGGTTCCAAATAGGGAAATGAGTATGCTAAGGCTGTATATTGTAACCTTGTTTATTTAACTTATATGCAGAGTACATCATGAGAAATGCTGGGCTGGAAGAAACACGAGCTGGAATTAAGATTGCCGGGAGAAAGTCAATAACCTCTGATATGCAGATGACACCATTCTCACGGCAGAAAGTGAAGAGGAACTAAAAAGCCTCTTGTTGAAAGTCAAAGAGGAGAGTGATAAAGTTGGCTTAAAGCTCAACATTCAGAAAACGAGGATCATGGCATCTGGTCCCATCACTTCATGGGAAATAGATGGGGAAACGGTGGAAACAGTGGCTGACTTTATTTTCTGGGGCTCCAAAATCACTGCAGATGGTGACTGCAGCCAGGAAATTAAAAGACACTCACTCCTTGGAAGAAAAGTTATGACCAACCTAGATAGCATATTGAAAAGCAGAGACATTACTTTGCCAACAAAGGTCCGTCTAGTCAAGGCTGTGGTTTTTCCTGTGGTCATGTATAGATGTGAGAGTTGGACTGTGAAGAAGGCTGAGCGCTGAAGAATTGATGCCTTTGAACTGTGGTGTTGGAGAAGACTCTTGAGAGTCCCATGGACTGCAAGGAGATCCAACCAGTCCATCCTAAAGGAGATCAGTCCTGGGTGTTCATTGGAAGGAATGATGCTAAAGCTGAAACTCCAATACTTTGGCCACGTCATGTGAAGAGTTGACTCATTGGAAAAGACCCTGATGCTGGGAGGGATTGGGGACAGGAGGAGAAGGGGATAAAAGAGGATGAGATGGCTGGATGGCATCACTGACTCAATGGACATGAGTCTGAGTGAACGCCAGGAGTTGTTGATGGACAGGGCCTGGTGTGCTATGATTCATGTGGTTGCAAAGAGTTGGACCCGACTGAGCGACTGATCTGAACTGAACTGAAACTTGGGCAACTTACTTAACCTTCAGTTCCCAGCTTCTACACCTAGAAAATAGGCATGGTGATAATATTAAAGGCACCTAGTAAAAATGAAAATGCCTGGCTGATAATATGCATTCAATATACATTAATGGTTTTCTTGAGGATTTAGATGAAACCACAAATGCAAAAAGCACTGCCTTTAGTGAGCTTTTCGTTGGAGACTGTGTCCTGTGGCTTCATCATGATGTCATGTCGATGTTTATTGTGATGAATTTAGTTTAAATGTGAACAAGTTCAGGTACTTCTGTCTCTCATGACCCCATTCAGAAAATGGAGAAAGGAAGCAAGAATGAATTCAAAAAATTTTGCTGAGGCTATCACGTACTAGACCTAACTCTAAATGTTTTTGATAAAAGATAAGTAAACATGGATTTGACTCTCAAGAAACTTGTAGTGCAGTTTGTAGAAATGAACTTGTAGAAACACAAGGATTAAAGACACAAATGTAGCAGATTTTCAGGGAAGAAATGTCAATATCAGTAAGCTCCTGAGTTTGAAGATCCAAAGCATTCCTAGTTAATACTCAAAACCTCTTGGCCTATTCTGTAAGTCTGCACAGAAGGGAAGAAGGAGGGGTTGGAAGGAAAGCAAGACTCTTAATGAGCCACTCAGTTCAGTTCAGTTCTGTCGTTCAGTCGTGTCCAACTCTTTGTGACCCCATGAACTGCAGCACACCAGGCCTCCCTGTCCATCACCAACTCCTGGAGTTCACTCAAACTCACAACCATCGAGTTGGTGATGCCATCCAGCAATCTCATCCTCTGTTGTCCCCTTTTCATTCTGCCCCCAATCCCTCCCAGCATCAGAGTCTTTTCCAATGAGTCAACTCTTCACATGAGGTGGCCGAAGTACTGGAGTTTCAACTTTAGCATCATTCCTCCCAAAGAACATCCAGGGCTGATCTCCTTTAGAATGGATGGGTTGGATCTCCTTGCAGTCCATGAGACTCTCAAGAGTCTTCTCCAACACCACAGTTCAAACGCATCAATTCTTCGGCGCTCAGCCTTCTTCACAGTCCAACTCTCACATCCATACATGACCACTGGAAAAACCATAGCCTTGACTAGACGGACCTTTGTTGGCAAAGTAATGTCTCTGCTTTTCAATATGCTACCTAGGTTGGTCATAACTTTTCTTGAGCCACTGGAGGTTCCTTATTCTGGACTAGATACAGATGTTTACGTATACAGTATCGCCTTCTAATAGCATCACCCAAGGTCTGAAGCCAGACTACCTGGGTTCAAATCTTGGCTCTGCCACTTTTTCCTTTCTGTGACTCCACTTCCTCATCTGTCAAATGGGAATAATAACAGCAATGATTTCATGGGGTTGTGATACAGATGAAATAAATATAAGCAAAATTTAGGGCAGAGCATGGCGTGGCATCCAAAGCAATTCGTTTTTATTGCTATTTCTCAGCAGCAAGGTGGGTGGCGGAGGTGGATGTTAGGTGACTAGCACTCTCCTGTAGTGTAGAAGGTCACTGTTGTATTATTTGTTCAGTTACTAAGTCATGTCTGACTCTGCGACCCAACGAACTATAGCCCACAAGTCTCTGTCGATGGGGTTTTTCAGGCAAGAACCCTAGAGTAGGTTGCCATTTCCTCATTCAGGGGATCTTCCTGACCCAGGGATTAAACTTGCATCTCCTACATTAGCAGATGAATTCTTTACCAGTGAGCCACCAGGGAAGCCTGACCTGGAAGGTTACTGAGGCTTTTTCAGCATGACTGAAATTCTAGGTTACAGAATCACAGATTAGTGCTGGAAATGATGTTAGAAATACATAGCCTCAAACCTCCTTTTTTTTTTTTTCCTGCATTTCTTTTTCTTGGGGATGGTCTTGATCCCTACTTCCTGTACAATGTCACGAACCTCCGTCTATAGTTCTTCAGAAACTCTATCAGATCTAATCCTTGAATCTATTTGTCACTTGCACTATATATTCATAAAGGATTTGATTTAGGTCATACCTGAATGATCTAATGGTTTTCCCTACTTTCTTCAATTTAAGTCTGAATTTGGCAATAAGGAGTCCATGATCCGAGCCACAGTCAGCTCCTGGTCTTGTTTTTGCTGACTGTATAGAGCTTCTCCATCTTTGCCTGCAAAGAATATAATCAATCTGATTTTGATATTGACCATCTAGTGATGTCCATCTGTAGAATCTTCTCTTGTGTTGTTGGAAGAGGGTGTTCATTAGAACCAGTGTGTTCTCTTGGCAAAACTCTATTAGCCTTTGCCCTGCTTCATTCTGTACTCCAAAGCCAAATTTTCCTGCTATTACAGGTATTTCTTGACTTCCTACTTTTGCATTCCAGTCCCCTATGATGAAAAGGGCATCTTTTTGAGGTATTAGTTCTAGAAGGTCTTGTACGTCTTCATAGAACTGTTCAGCTTCTTCAGCTTTACTGGCCGAGGCATAGAATAGGATTACTGTGATATTGAATGGTTTGCCTTGAAAATGAACAGAGATCATTCTTCCATTTTTGAGATTTCATCAAAGTACTGCATTTTGGACTCTTTTGTTGACTATAATGACTACTCCATTTCTTCTTAGGGATTCGTGTCCACAGTAGGAGATATAATGATCATCTGAGTTAAATTCACCCATTCCAGTCCATTTTACTTCTCTGATTCCTAAAATGCCTTACAAATAGCTGTGTAAAGAGAGAAGTGAAAGGCAAAGAAGGAAAGGAAAGATATACCCATTAGAATTCAGAGTTTCAAAGAATAGCAAGGAGAGAAATGAAAGCCTTCCTCAGTGATCAATGCAAAGAAATAGAGGGAAACAATAGAATGGGAAAGACTAGAGATCTCTTCAAGAATATTAGAGATACCAAGGGAACATTTCATGCAAAGGTGGGCACAATAAAGGACAGAAATTGTATGGACTTAACAGAAGCAGAAGACACTAAGAGGTGGCAAGTACATAGAAGAACTATACAAAAAAGATATTCATGACCCAGATAATCACGATGGTGTGATCACTCACCTGAGCCAAACATCCTGGAATGTGAAGTCAAACTGACCTTAGGAAGCATCATATGAACAAAGCTAGGAGGTAATGGAATTCAAGCTGAGCTGTTTCAAATCCTGAAAGATGATACTATGAAAGTGCTGCATTCAATATGCCAGCAAATTTGGAAAAGTCAGCAGTGGCCACAGGACTAGAAAAGTCAGTTTTCCTTCCAATCCCAAAGAAAGACAGTGCCAAAGAATGCTCAAACAGCTACACAATTGCACTCATCTCACATGCTAGCAAAGTAATGCTCAAAATTCTCCAAGCCAGGCTTCAAAAGTATGTGAACCATGAATGTTCAGATATTCAAGCTGGATTTAGAAAAGGCAGACGAACCAGAGATCTAATTGCCAACATCCACTGGATCATTGAAAAAGCAAGAGCGCTCCAGAAAAACATCTACTTCTGCTTTATTGACTATGACAAAGACTTGACTGTGTGGGTCATGACAAACTGTGGAAATTTCTGAAAGAGATGGGAATACCAGACTACCTGACCTGCCTCTTGAGAAACCTGTATGCAGGTCAGGACACAACATTTAGAACTGGACATGGAACAACAGACTGGTTCCAAATAGGAAAAGAAGTATGTCAAGGCTGTATATTGTCACCCTGCTTGAAATTTCTGAAAGAGATGGGAATACCAGACTACCTGACCTGCCTCTTGAGAAACCTGTATGCAGGTCAGGACACAACATTTAGAACTGGACATGGAACAACAGACTGGTTCCAAATAGGAAAAGAAGTATGTCAAGGCTGTATATTGTCACCCTGCTTATTTAACTTATATGAAGAATGCATCATGAGAAATGCTGGGCTGGATGAAGCACAAGCTGGAATCAAGATTGCTGGGAGAATATAAAAACCTCAGATATGCAGATGAAACCACCCTTATGGCAGAAAGTGAAGAAGAACTAAAGATCCTCTTGATAAAAGTGAAAAAGAAGAGTGAAAATGTTGGCTTAAAACTCAACATTCAGAAAACGAAGATCATGGCATTTGGTCCCACCACTTCATGGCAAATCAATGGAGAAACAGTGAGAGACTTTATTTTGGGGGGATCCAAAATCACTGCAGATGGTTACTGCAACCATGAAATTAAAAGACGCTTGCTCCTTGGAAGAAAAGTTATGACCAACCTAGATAGAATACTAAAAAGCAGAGACATTACTTTGCCAACAAAGGTCCATCTAATCAAAGATATGGTTTTTCCAGTTGTCATGTATGGATGTGAGAGTTAGACTACAAAGAAAGCTGAGTGCCAAAGAATTGATGCTTTTGGATTGTGGTGTTGGAGCAGACTCTTGAGAGTCCGTTGGACATCCTAAAGGAAATCAGTCCTGAAAATTCATTGGAAGGACTGCTGCTGAAGCTGAAACTCCAATACTTTGGCCACCTGATGCAAAGAACTGACTCATTTGAAAAGACCCTGATGTTATGAAAGATTGAAGGCAGGAGGTGAAGGAGTCGACAGAGGATGAGATGGTTGGATGGCATCACTGACTCTATGGACATGAGTTTGAGTAAGCTCTGGGTGTTGATAATGGATAGGGAGGCCTGGTGTGCTGCAGTCCATGGGGTCGCAAAGAGTTGGATATGACTGTGAGACTGAACTGAACCTTCCTTTTAGCCAAATGAAGAAGGTAAATTCTGAGATTAAATGCTCTACTTTGGGTCATATCTGTGACACAGTCAGTCCTTCAGGACTATTGTGAATTTAATATAAAACCTATTCATCTAGTATGCATCCATTAAGTTTAACAGCGAGTGAGAAGTCAATGGTTCATTGAATCTATTTTCTCTCTTTTTTTAAAAAAATAATCCCTGAATATTTCAATTTTATTTAAGGCTGTTCTTCCTGTAAGTAAAACAAAACAAATAGTATAAGTTGAATTTCCAAAAAATAGTTGAGAACTTTGTTTTTAAGAAAACCATCTGAACGTTACCTTCATTGCCTTAAAAATCTAGTATTTTCTTGAATCACTTTGTGATCACAGTGTTTAACTGCATCACTTTGAGGTACTTACAAGGTATGCTTTCTCTGTTGTGGTGCTGGTTTTGGGTGTCTATAATGTAACAACTACATATCCTGATTAATCATAGTAAGGCAAGGTAACAAGCAGTGGTGAGGCAATGTTCTTTGAGTAATGCTTTTAGTATGAAAATGTATATATTTCCACATAATCTATGAGTCAGAGAGACATCCAAAGGTGCTTTGGCTCATACTAGCATCACATCTCCCTCCAGTTTTCCCAGGTAGGTAGAGGCATTTTCCAGTTACTGGGTGGCAGGAGCTTTCTCTTTCATAATCACAAAGTTGATGGCAATTGTCTCCAAACATTCCAGCTGAACATTCTATCCAGGAAAGAGAAATGTTGAAAAATTAACTCCTTGAGCTCTCACTGATGCACCTAAATTGAGATTTAAGATACAGTTTCTGCAAAAGCATAGTGGGATGATAAAATGAGATTGATTGGTTGGAAGAAGGGAGGAAAGTTCTGGAATGAAGCTTCATTTTATACACAGGTTCATACTTGCACCTTAAAATTGACTTACTTCAACACTGGTTTGCACCTGTTAGAATGTACGTAAGCTTTTTGAAGACAGAAATTTAAGGAATGAGACTGAGTCATCCAGCCAAGTACATTAAGTGTTGTTTTGTTGCTAAGTTGTGTCTGACTCTTTTGTGACCCCATGGACTATAGCCTGCCAGGCTCCTCTGTCCAAGGGATTTCCCAGCAAGAATACTGAGTGTGTTGCCATTTGCTTCTCCTGGAGATCTTCCTGACCCAGGGATGGAACCTGTGTCTTCTGCATTGGCAGGCAGATTCTTTACCACTGAGCCACCAGGGAAGCATTACTTTAGTTTTCCTTATAATGCTATTTATTTATCTACTATTTCTCCAGAAGATGGTAAGCTTCACTATATTCCCAGACTTTAAATAGCAAGCATGTAATATGTGAACATTTTTTCAAATTGTTACATAGTAAATGAATAAGTGAATAAAGCATGGACAAGAGATGCTATATGTAAAGTTTTAGTGACCTATGAGAATAGGATATGGAACTAACATATAGTTCCTTTTTTAAGATAAGAACTTTGATTCACATAAAGTCAAATGACCACTATCATATTATCTTTATAATTATTGGGGTTGCTGTAACCATATGCACAAGAGCAAACATAGTATAAACTAAAATGAAGCTTGGAATTATTTATTGAAACCTATGTGGTTCTGTATTGTTTTGAATGGACCAGGGCTTAATAATATTTTATTTCAAACTGAGTAGCCCACTTTCTCACCTATATATCTTCATCCACATTCATGGCTGTTATTACTTCTGCTGATAAATGCCTAGTTCACATTTTTAATATTTTCATAAAGCCCTTGAATCTGTTTCGGTACCACTGAACCCAATGCATGTCATCATTTTCAAAGCATTTAATGAAATATTTCTCATTCAAAGCAGAATTCTTTTCCATTGAAGACTAACTGCTTTAGTGGTAATTTGAGATCCTAAATAGTTTCATTTAGGGCAGAATAAAAATTTTGACCAATCAGTAATAAAATCAGGACTCATTTTACTGCTTGTAAGAGTGAATTCTTGTCACTTAAATGTCCACATCAGAAGCTCAGGTGATTATTCCATGTTTGAGATTCAGGTTTACATGTTTTCCATCAGATGGAAAGATCTCACAGTCACACGGAATTCCCACATTCAATGCTTAAAAACACCCCGACTATACCTTTTTCACACTGGTTGCCATGGAAACCTGCTGGGCAAATGCACTGTCCACTGGCTGCATCACAATTGGCTCCATTTTTGCAGTCACAGATGTGAGCACAATTCAAACCATAAAATCCAGGAAGGCATGCTAGAAAATGGAAATGTCAAAATGCTATTTTGGCTTTAAGAATAAATAAGGGAAAAATTAAAGGATATACTCTAGGTAATCTCTTTCCCAGGACCAAAGAAAGAGAAAAGAGGCATAGAACTGGAAAGGAAGGAAAAATTACATGGAGAAGCATAGTGACATTACTTTAGTCATGCAGATATGTGAATATATCACTGCCATTCTCAACCACTAGTCTAGAAAAGTCCACAAGAAGATGTAAGATATCTTCAAGTAGATAAAGTTGATTTGCTGTAATGTGTTATAGTCTGACAAAGACTTCATCAAAACCCTCTAATAACCTAAACACCTAAAATAGCAATGTTTTCTAACTTCAGATCCAGGCTGACTTTAGCGAGAATTTAAAATTCTTTAAATAAATAAGAGACTATCTGTGGAAGGTGATTCATATAGCTCTTGGTATTTGAAGTCCTGGGGATAGATAATGGAAGGGGATATAAAGAAAACAGGGGAGGAAAAAGAGGAAGAAAGTAAATAAAAGAGAATATGATGTATATGTATGGAATAAGTTAACATCTTATGAAGAAGTCATGTTTTAAAGTCAGAGAAGTTTAATCTTTAAAGAATTTATTTAGATAGCCCATAGAAGTACAATGTAGAACTGTTTCTTAACAAGTCCAATGCAATCTGTTTTTCCTCCAAGGTTGGAGATATTTTTGTGGCTGAACATCAGAAGTAATTGGTTTAGATACCACGTAGTCCAAGCAAATGGATTTCTTGGAATGCTAAAATTGTCCTCTGCCCAGGGAGATGCTCACCCTGAGGGAGGTATGTGAGAGCTAATTTTGACAGCAGGCGAAGGATTCTCATTTATTACTTGGGTTTTGTCTATGGCTATACTCACTACTCACCAGTGGGAACAGAATGGGTATGCAATTTCCTTTTCCTTCAGTTATCCACTCTCTCTTTCTCTCCCTCTCACTCTTGCTCTTCACACTTTCTTCCTCTCTCTGGTCCCCCAACCCCATTTCCCAAGCACCTAGAGTTGGATTTGCCTAGGCTTCAAGTGTGTGACACTTCAGCATAAATGGAGTTACTCAGGACATATTCAACGTTAGGAAAAACTGACATCAGAGAGCAGAAAAAGAAGGTAAAACCAAAAAGAGATGAGGAATGAATTATTTTGTATGATATACAGTCTTCCATCTTCTAACCTCATTTTAACTCTTAAAAAATGAATACTAAAGGAAGATATAGTGCAAGGTTTCTTTTGTTCGATCTTATATAATTATTGTTGACAATACATAGAAAAAGTCAAATCTCCTCTGTCCATGGGTATTCTCCAGGCGAGAATACTGGAATAGGTTGCCATACCTTCCTCCAGGGGATCTTCCCAACCCTGAGATCCCCAGGTCTCCCGCATTGCAGGCAGATTCTTCAATTCTTTACCGACTAAGCCACCAGAGAAGCCCAGGTATATTGGAGTGGGTAGCCTATCTCTTCCCCAAGGGATATTCCTGACCCAGGAATCAAACTGGGGTTTCCTGCATTGCAGATAGATTTTTTTTACCAGCTGAGCTACCAGGGAAGCCTCCTTTATCTCCCCTATTTTAATTATATTAAAAAAACTGAGCTCATAAATGTTGGTTTGCTCAACTTTTCCTTTTGTCTAAATTGTATTATCATTCTTCCAGGTCCATCGGCTTAGAACTTTAGAGCTATCTTTGATTCCTACATCTTCCTCATCTGTATGTCCAAATCAATTGCTAAAATACAGTCAATTGCTCTTCCAACATATTTTCTATTCATCCATTTACATTTTGATCCCAGAATAGATTTTTGAAATCCTAGATCATCACTATAGCTTCCTGTGTGGACACAAGCTTCCTGTGTGGACACAATCAATGGCTAATTATCCTAATAGTTAATAATGTATCTACTTTACAGATTTCTTTCACCAGAGGGACGTCCCTTGTCTGCTCAAAATCTTCCTTGCTACCCTACTGTAAACAGGATGAAATTTGTGGGCCTTGAATAGATACTTTTTTTTCCCTCTTCTGTATCTCTTATTCCAATATTGAAAACAAAACAAACAAAAACTACATGATGCTCACTTTCATACATCCTAACCCAAGAAACATCAGAGTGCTGGCAATAATTCTAAACCTAGAAAGGGTTAGAAGAATTTGTTTCTGTGAAATATGCTTTATAGAACCTAAAGATGGGTTGAAACAAGTGGAAACAATTTTTAAATATTGTTAATATCACTGTGCTGTCTTTAGTAGCTGAGCTGTGTCTGAGTCTTTGTGACCCCACAGACTGTAGTTTGCCAGGCTCCTCAGTCTATGGGGATTCTCCAGGCAAGAATATTGGAATGGGTTGCCATTTCCTTCTCCAAGGGATCTTCCCAACCCAGGGATCCAATCCAGGTCTCCTGCATTGAAGGTGGATTCTTTACCATCTGAGCCACCAACTACAGAGGCTTTAAAAAAGACTTGATTTGTAAGTAATTAATGTTCATCAGCTTTTACAACATACATGCATGCTAAGTAGCTTCAGCAGGTCCAACTCTTTGCAACCCTATGGACTGTAGCCCACTAGTCTCCTCTGTCTGTGTGATTCTCCAGGCAAGAATACTGAAGTGGATTGCCATGCCTTCCTCCAGGGGATCATCCAGTCCCAGGGATCAAACCCACATCTCTGATGTCTCCGGCATTGGCAGGCAGGTAATTGCCCACTAGTGCCACCTGTGAAGCCTTTTACAACATGCCTCAGTGCTAAATGCTTCCAAGTATCTTCTTATTTAATCCTAATGATCTTTTAAGGCGAGTTTATTATCTTCATTTTATACACGATAAAAAACTGAAACTTACAAAAATTTTGTTTATACACATTTTATATGGCAGAGGCAGGCCATATACAACTAATTCTAGAGACTAAGCTCTCACATCTTAATCTCTTAGCTGTATTGTCCATCAGGGTTCTCTGATGTCAAAGACAAATTATGGCAGAATTCTCCCTTTTCCTAGTTTAGTTGAAAATATAGAGTCCAAATGAAGAAATGATATAAAGAAATATTAGTATATTCAAAAAGCCCAACAGCTGACTCCACTGCATGTGTCTGCCTGTGTCTACTGTAGATAATCATAGAACCACAGACATTTTTTAAACATCTATTCTGAAACAAATAAAGAAATTCAATTACTTCATCATCATGATAATTCTCAACACCTAGAACTTAAATTAGAGCTATGAAATATATTGCAAGAATAAACATTAAAATATTAAGAGCTTATCTAGTTTGATATAATGTGAATGTATTATTTTATGATTTAAAAATATTTTTTAAGACTTATCAACATCATAACATGCCCACTCATTTTCTCTGTTTACCATGTTCACAGTCTCTTTTGTAGTAACCAGGGAGGCATTCACATCTTCCAGAAAACCTACTGCAAACTCCATTGTTCTGACACGTGCAATTAAAATGGCAGCCTGGACTATAATAACCAGGAAAACATTCTGAAAAAGAAACCACACGAGCAATAACTAGTTAAGACGATTGAACCAGTAATGAAGTTGAAGACAGAAATAAACGGTACAATTAATGAAAAAGACAGACAAATCATTAGCCAATGTGATTAAGATAAAAGAGGAAAAGTACAAACACACACATTTTTTTAAAATGTGCAATGATCATCAAAAGGAATCAATATAAAAAGTATAATACAAATACATACAAAAACCTAAATGAAATGGAAAAGTTACAGAAGACAACTTACCAACATTTTCCTAATTTGAAGCAGAAAACCTAGATAGGCTAGTTATAAGAGAAAAACAATAGAGAAAATAGAAAACAGCTCCAATTAAAAAAAAATCACCACACCTGAGCTTCACAGGTAAATTCTATAAACTTTTACAGTTCAGATCATCACCTTATTATTTATATATATTCTAGAGCATTGAAAAGGAAGGAAAATTCCAAATAGATTTTGTTATGTGAGTATAATATCAATTCCAAACCCCCCCCAAAATGCATAAAAAACTATACTTCAATTTTACTTATGATATTGATGCCAAATTCATAAGAAGTACACAGAAGCCAATAGCATATTATAAAGTAATATATCACAACTAATATTTTTTCTAAGAATATAAGGTTACGCAATATTAAAAAAATTATTTGACAAATCCATCATACTTATCAGCCTAAAGAAAAAAATCATATTACTAATTTAATAAATGCAGAAGAAACATTTGAATAATAGTCATTTAAAATTCAGTAAAATTATGACTAAATTACAAAATTAATAGCTATGTAATAATATGAATATTACAATCCAGTGTTTAATTTTATTGGGGAACAAAAAGCTTACACAAATGGAAAGATAGAACCTGTTTGTTCTTGGATAAGATGAGTTAATATCAGACATATGCTGCTGCTGCTGCTGCTAAGTCGCTTCAGTCGTGTCTGACTCTGTGCGACCCCATAGACGGCAGCCCACCAGGCTCCCCCATCCCTGGGATTCTCTAGGCAAGAACACTAGAGTGGGTTGCCATTTCCTTCTCCAATGCATGAAAGTGAAAAGTCAAAGTGAAGTTGCTCAGTCGTGTCCGACTCTTAGCGACCCCATGGACTGCAGCCTACCAGGCTCCTCCATCCATGGGATTTTCCAGGCAAGAGTACTGGAGTGGGGTGCCATTGCCTTCTCCAAGACATATGCTAATTCTCCCTAAAACAATAAAACAGAGGACAATAAAACAGTGGAAAAAAAAAACTGATTTTTTTTTTCTGCATCTGGATGATTTGGTTATAAATTTCATTTTGAAGGACAAATTAACAAGAAAAGCACCAGGAAATCCCCAAAAAAGGAAAGTAATGAAGGGTGGCTAGCTCTGTCGATATCAAATACATATAATAAAAGCTTCCTAATAAAAACATGATTGCATTTTCACATAAACAGATCAATAGAATGGAACATCAGGAACTATATCTAACTGCATATTAATGTTTATTTGTCAATGAAGCCTGCATCTCAAATCAGTGGGAGAGATAGACTTGTGTGATAACTGAACAGCCACATAAGGGGGAAATGAATCTATTCCTCACACCATACACCAAGAAAAATATTTTTATTTGATCAGAGAATTGAATGTCAAAAATGGTGTCATACGAGTCCTAAAAGAAAACATGGCTGAATTCTTTTAAAACCTGAGAATGGGGAGTCCATCCCAAATTAAGTCTCAACATTTTACAAAATAGAGAATAGATAATTTTATAACAAAAAAGAAAAAAACAAAATCTTTTTGAATCATGCATAATCTATAAATCAAAGATGCTCTTAATAAAGCACATCACCTGGGATTCATACTTTTGCATTGTCAGTCCTCTTGTGGAATGTGGGCTGAATCCACAACTGGCTGTACCCAAGAGAATATGGTGAAAATGATAATAGATCATGTCTATGTCTTAGGAAGACCTGAAAACTTCTGCTTTAAGATGTCAGATGTTATGTAAGAAGCCCAATAATCTTGGAGAAAAAAGCCTTGCAGTGATGAGAGTGGCCAAGACTGTGCAACACATAGACCCTGAGCTCACCTCCTCCCCTGGGCACATCAAAATGACAACTATTTACTGTATAAGTAGACAATTAATAGAAAAAGAAATGTAAAAGATCCTTAGCCATTAGAGAGGATGTTAAACATTATTCATAATAATAAATATGAAAATGAAAACTCCACTAATATAATAGTTCTCACCAAATTGCATAATATACTCTTTTGATAAACATATATTGCTTATGAGGATGAAATACAGTATAATCTCACATGAAAGAGAATTTGTCCATATGTTGCAAAGTTACATTTGTATTTACGCCATGACTCAGTAACTCTTGTATATGTTTGAAATGTTCCATAATAAAAGGTTTAAATGAGAGAATCAGAAGTTAAAATATCCCACATCCCCAAATGCTTGAGAGTTGTCTAACTTAAAACCAAAAATAAAATCAAGAGCACATCTATTCCACACAAAATGCTACTATTCTGCATTAGGAGTCCTGAGTATCATAACGTTGATAGGAGCTATCTCCCATGAATTAAGAGAGGAGATCCATGGCTTTGAAAAGTCCATGAAAATTGGTCTTCCTTGAATGTTGGTTTTAGATGGGCCGTCATTTCAGTGTCATCATCCTCACTTTCAGATGGGAAACTATTGGGGAGATGTTGTGAATGGCCTTATGGCCCAGAGCATGGTATCAGCAGAGAGCACTTAGCATAAGCGCCGATGCAATCCCACGGCAAGGTACTTGCATTGTGCTGTGCTGCCAAGTTTCATGACAGTCAAATGAGTGGTGAAAGATGGTGGGTAATTACACCCGTTATGAGAGTACGTCATAGTCCCAGGTCTAAGGAGCCAGAGATCCCATAGGTGGAACCACGTCAGTATAAACTCACTGTGGACTATTTTTCACTAAAGGGCTCCAAAGTTAGGCCCCAAGAACAGTGTTCTCATCCATGCTGTGTCTTACTACCCTTTCTCAATGTTCTGAAAAACACAACACTATCTTCTTAAAAGAGTGTGCTCTAATTAAGTGCATGCTTTCCAGTGATGTACAAAATAATTAACTGTGGTTTGAAAAGCAAACACTAGAACAACTATCAAGATTTATTTTTATCCACTCATTATCAATTTTTCTAATGTGGAGCAGCACATGAATATCACTTCTAAATAAAAGTACATTTATGGTGGTACATGATTAAATTTCTCCTGATGATGTACAGTTTCAAGACCTCTGGTCCCAGAGTCCTCCTCTTCACCCTTTGAAGCTGGGCCCACTCCTGATGTGAGCTGGGTCTGCCCAGGGCCCCACAACCCATGCTCTGCCCGCCTCAAGAATTGGCTGGAGGGGGAGTAGATTTAGGTCTCACAGGAGCTCTTTCACATTAGTACTATTTCAATTACTTAAGAGTTTTAAGAGTTTTCATGTGGTATTCCGGTAAGGTAACAAAATCTATCGGTATTAACATAACACTATTTTTATTAGAAATGTAATCATAAACTATAAACAACTTGCATAAATGTATTGGAAAATAGCCCATTCACAGGTTTTTACTATATTTTGTCAATGAATGGCAGTATGCTATAGATTTTATGAAGAATTGATGCTTTTGAACTGTGGTGTTGGAGAAGACTCTTGAGAGTCCCTTGGACTGCAAGGAGATCCAACCAGTCCATTCTGAAGGAGATCAAACCAGTCCATTCTAAAGGAGATCAACCCTGGGATTTCTTTGGAAGGAATGATGCTGAAGCTGAAACTCCAGTACTTTGGCCACCTCATGCAAAGAGTTGACTCATTGGAAAAGACTCTGATGCTGGGAGGGATTGGGGGCAGGAGGAGAAGGGGACGACCGAGGATGAGATGGCTGGATGGCATCACTGACTCGATGGACGTGAGTCTGAGTGAACTCCGGGAGATGGTGATGAACAGGGAGGCCTGGCGTGCTGCAATTCATGGGGTCGCAAAGAGTCGGACACGACTGAGCGACTGAACTGAACTGAACTGAAAAGAAGGTAGCAATCAACTTACCTTTTTCACAATAATCTCCTGTCCATCCAAGGGCACAGGTACAGCTTCCACCTACAGGATTGCAAAAGCCACCATTTTTACAGGTGCATTTTAGCTCACAATTTGGGCCATATTTTGTTGAAGGACATACTGTAGTAAAAATTCAAAAAATCAAACTAAGTAAAAATGTCATGCAAGTAAATATTTTTCTCTGCTTCAGATAGATTAATCAAATCCATATAGCAAAATCATTTTTTAAAATACTCAAAGCAAACAACTACTCAGATGTATCCTTCAAGTAGTAAGCACATCAATGTCATTCATTCATATTTTCATTCACTCCATAAATATTTATTGAGCTTATAACTATGTGCCTGGTATACTTTGGGAACTGGAGATGTTCTATGAAAAACAGAGATCAATCTTAGATTAGTGATGGGAGATTTTATGTGTTTAGTCCCATAATTGATAAAGATGCATTAGTCATTTGCTCCTTAATGTCTCTGTGCTGAAATGTGAAAAACACTTCAGTACAAAGCAGTAGGTGACACAAACAAAAATGTACTGGCAACAGGAGTTAAGGTACACATGAGTGAAGCTAACCAGACATAAGGGAAATTGAGCCTTCATTGTCAGAGGGAAAGTAATTGAATGATGGGAAGTGCCACCAGTGGGAGAGTAACAATTACTCACATTTATTTCGTTTTGCCATGAAGAATATGGGCCCAACATAGCCAATGAATCTGCTTTTTTTTTTTCAGGAAAACTCAAAATCCATATTTTATATGAAATCATCTAATATTTGAAAGTTGGCAACTAATTAAAATTGTTTTATAGCACTGTGGAAGCCAAAACTATGTCAGCCAATTCAAACACATTTGTGGCTAGATTTGGCCAAAGGCCTACCATTAATACCTTCTAGTTTATAGTAGCTTTACATAATGATATTTTCCACATGAATTATCTCATTTAATGCTTATATATATTTCTCTGATGTGGGTAACAGTATTCTTGTCTTACACTTGAGAAAACTGCAGTTGAGAAACTTAAGTCTTGCTTATGCTTAAGCAGCCAAAAGATAAGACCCGAGATTCAAATCTAGAACCTCTGACTCTCTTGCTGTGTTAGCTAGCAGAAGAGACATTAGAGGGATAAAAAAGTTTTAACTTGCTCTAAGTGCATGCATGCTCGGTCGTGTCTGACTCTTTGTGACCCATGGATGGTAGCCTGCCAGGCTCCTCTGTCCATGGAATTTTCCATGCAAGAATACTGGAGCAGGTTGCCATTTCCTACTCCAGGGGACTGACCTGACCCAAGGATCAAACCCATGTCTTTTGTGTCACCTGGGTTGGCAGGCAGATTTTTTTTTAACCACTGTGCCACCTGGGAAACCCAACTTGCTCTTGTCTTTGGTTAATAAACAACAGAACACATACTTTGATTTGTATGACACTTTCTCTCTCGCTTTTATTTAACTGAATAGGTGCACTTAACTTCAGTATCAAATGCTGCTGCTGCTGCTGCTGCTAAGTTGCTTCAGTCGTGTCCGACTCAGCCCCATAGACAGCAGCCTACCAGGCTCCGCTGTCTCTGGGATTCTCCAGGCAAGAATACTGGAGTGGGTTGCCATTTCCTTCAATGCGTGAAAGTGAAAAGTGAAAGTGAAGTCACTCAGTCATGTCTGACTCTTCGAGACCCCATGGACTGCAGTCTACCAAGCTCCTCCGTCCACAGGATTTTCCAGGCAAGAGTATTGGAGTGGGTTGCCATTGCCTTCTCCGCAGTATCAAATGAGAGAAGCGTTTTAATTTTATTAAAAAAAAAACAGATATGGTTGTACAATTAATGTTTGAAACATCATCGTATGTATTTTTGGTTTTTGCGTTTAAGGCAATTAAGCAGAATCAAGACACCATGTCTTATACTATTAAGATTAACTTTATTTGTGTCCCTTTCACCCTTCCAAAACACTTCATCAACCAGGAGCCCTATTCATCTTCCAGTCTGAATGCTGAAATGTACTCCTGATTGGACTTTGGACAAAAAGCAATCAGAAAAGTGAGGAGTGCTTAGAAATGTTTCTTTCCATTGTTCTAAATCCTAAACAATATTCACACAGAATTGTGTGAATAATTTTAGAAAAGTTATTGTAATTACACAATAAATATTTCAATTTTCAATATATCAAGGTATATTATGGAGAAAAGTATTCCATCCCTCAGCTCTATCTTTCAGTCACCCTTCTAAAAAACATCATTCAGTTCAGTTCAGTTCAGTTGCTCAGTCATGTCCGACTCTTTGCGACCCCATGAATCGCAGCACGTCAGGCCTCCCTGTCCATCACCAACTCCCGGAGTTCACTCAGAAACATCATTGGTACCTGCTTTTTCCCTTGTAGGCTTCACTTCAAAGAGACTTACCCTGACCACTTGATTCAAAATTTCAATCCACCTAATACTTTGAAGGGGCTTCTCTGGTGGCTCAGTGGTAAAGAATCTGCCTGCAATGATCGCAGGGTTGGGAAGATCCCCTGGAGGAGAGAGTGGTCTATTTCTTGGGGTTTTTTTCTCTTAATCTCATCCCCATCCCAACAGTAATCCTTTTCATAATATCTCTAAATCTTAAGCATGGTAGGTCAATTCTGTTTCTTGCCATGATTCTGAGTTGTAAAAACTGAAACTGAATTTGGCCAAATTAAGAAAAGAAGGCAATGGCACCCCACTCCAGTGCTCTTGCCTGGAAAATCCCATGGATGGAGGAGCCTGGTAGGCTGTAGTCCATGTGGTCGCGAAGAGTCAGACATGACTGAGCAACTTCACTTTGACTTTTCACTTTCATGCATTGGAGAAGGAAATGGCAACCCACTCCAGTGTTCTTGCCTAGAGAATCCCAGGGATGGGGGAGCCTGGTGGGCTGCCGTCTATGGGGTCGCACAGAGTCAGACACAACTGAAGCGACTTAGCAGCAGCAGTAGCAGTACCAACAAACAAATTAGAAAGAGCAAAGGGGAGAAAAAAGGCTCTGCTGACTATGGAATTGCTCTCACAAAGAAAAGGCTAGAAATAACAAATGCAAAAAGAAGGTGAAGGAGAAAGAAGAGGAGGAAGAAAGATCTAAGAAATTAGAGAGAAGCTAAGAGTTAAGAAAGAAAGTTAAAGAGGATCTAACATAAAGATGGAAAAGGTCAGTTTTCATTCCAATTCCAAAGAAAGGCAATGCCAAAGAATGCTCAAACTACCGCACAATTGCACTTGCTGCAATTCATGGGGTCGCAAAGAGTCGGACACGACTGAGCGACTGAACTGAACTGAACTGAAAAGAAGGTAGCAATCAACTTACCTTTTTCACAATAATCTCCTGTCCATCCAAGGGCACAGGTACAGCTTCCACCTACAGGATTGCAAAAGCCACCATTTTTACAGGTGCATTTTAGCTCACAATTTGGGCCATATTTTGTTGAAGGACATACTGTAGTAAAAATTCAAAAAATCAAACTAAGTAAAAATGTCATGCAAGTAAATATTTTTCTCTGCTTCAGATAGATTAATCAAATCCATATAGCAAAATCATTTTTTAAAATACTCAAAGCAAACAACTACTCAGATGTATCCTTCAAGTAGTAAGCACATCAATGTCATTCATTCATATTTTCATTCACTCCATAAATATTTATTGAGCTTATAACTATGTGCCTGGTATACTTTGGGAACTGGAGATGTTCTATGAAAAACAGAGATCAATCTTAGATTAGTGATGGGAGATTTTATGTGTTTAGTCCCATAATTGATAAAGATGCATTAGTCATTTGCTCCTTAATGTCTCTGTGCTGAAATGTGAAAAACACTTCAGTACAAAGCAGTAGGTGACACAAACAAAAATGTACTGGCAACAGGAGTTAAGGTACACATGAGTGAAGCTAACCAGACATAAGGGAAATTGAGCCTTCATTGTCAGAGGGAAAGTAATTGAATGATGGGAAGTGCCACCAGTGGGAGAGTAACAATTACTCACATTTATTTCGTTTTGCCATGAAGAATATGGGCCCAACATAGCCAATGAATCTGCTTTTTTTTTTTCAGGAAAACTCAAAATCCATATTTTATATGAAATCATCTAATATTTGAAAGTTGGCAACTAATTAAAATTGTTTTATAGCACTGTGGAAGCCAAAACTATGTCAGCCAATTCAAACACATTTGTGGCTAGATTTGGCCAAAGGCCTACCATTAATACCTTCTAGTTTATAGTAGCTTTACATAATGATATTTTCCACATGAATTATCTCATTTAATGCTTATATATATTTCTCTGATGTGGGTAACAGTATTCTTGTCTTACACTTGAGAAAACTGCAGTTGAGAAACTTAAGTCTTGCTTATGCTTAAGCAGCCAAAAGATAAGACCCGAGATTCAAATCTAGAACCTCTGACTCTCTTGCTGTGTTAGCTAGCAGAAGAGACATTAGAGGGATAAAAAAGTTTTAACTTGCTCTAAGTGCATGCATGCTCGGTCGTGTCTGACTCTTTGTGACCCATGGATGGTAGCCTGCCAGGCTCCTCTGTCCATGGAATTTTCCATGCAAGAATACTGGAGCAGGTTGCCATTTCCTACTCCAGGGGACTGACCTGACCCAAGGATCAAACCCATGTCTTTTGTGTCACCTGGGTTGGCAGGCAGATTTTTTTTTAACCACTGTGCCACCTGGGAAACCCAACTTGCTCTTGTCTTTGGTTAATAAACAACAGAACACATACTTTGATTTGTATGACACTTTCTCTCTCGCTTTTATTTAACTGAATAGGTGCACTTAACTTCAGTATCAAATGCTGCTGCTGCTGCTGCTGCTAAGTTGCTTCAGTCGTGTCCGACTCAGCCCCATAGACAGCAGCCTACCAGGCTCCGCTGTCTCTGGGATTCTCCAGGCAAGAATACTGGAGTGGGTTGCCATTTCCTTCAATGCGTGAAAGTGAAAAGTGAAAGTGAAGTCACTCAGTCATGTCTGACTCTTCGAGACCCCATGGACTGCAGTCTACCAAGCTCCTCCGTCCACAGGATTTTCCAGGCAAGAGTATTGGAGTGGGTTGCCATTGCCTTCTCCGCAGTATCAAATGAGAGAAGCGTTTTAATTTTATTAAAAAAAAAACAGATATGGTTGTACAATTAATGTTTGAAACATCATCGTATGTATTTTTGGTTTTTGCGTTTAAGGCAATTAAGCAGAATCAAGACACCATGTCTTATACTATTAAGATTAACTTTATTTGTGTCCCTTTCACCCTTCCAAAACACTTCATCAACCAGGAGCCCTATTCATCTTCCAGTCTGAATGCTGAAATGTACTCCTGATTGGACTTTGGACAAAAAGCAATCAGAAAAGTGAGGAGTGCTTAGAAATGTTTCTTTCCATTGTTCTAAATCCTAAACAATATTCACACAGAATTGTGTGAATAATTTTAGAAAAGTTATTGTAATTACACAATAAATATTTCAATTTTCAATATATCAAGGTATATTATGGAGAAAAGTATTCCATCCCTCAGCTCTATCTTTCAGTCACCCTTCTAAAAAACATCATTCAGTTCAGTTCAGTTCAGTTGCTCAGTCATGTCCGACTCTTTGCGATCCCATGAATCGCAGCACGTCAGGCCTCCCTGTCCATCACCAACTCCCGGAGTTCACTCAGAAACATCATTGGTACCTGCTTTTTCCCTTGTAGGCTTCACTTCAAAGAGACTTACCCTGACCACTTGATTCAAAATTTCAATCCACCTAATACTTTGAAGGGGCTTCTCTGGTGGCTCAGTGGTAAAGAATCTGCCTGCAATGATCGCAGGGTTGGGAAGATCCCCTGGAGGAGAGAGTGGCAACTCACTCCAGTGTTCTTGCCTGCAGAATCCCATGGACAGAGGAGCCTGGTGGGCTACAGTTCACGGGGTTGCAAAAGAGCCAGTCAGATACTGCTGCTGCTGCTAAGTCGCTTCAGTCGTGTCCGACTCTGTGCGACCCCATAGACGGCAGCCCACCAGGCTCCCCCGTCCCTGGTATTCTCCAGGCAAGAACACTGGAGTGGGTTGCCATTTCCTTCTCCAATGCATGAAAGTGAAAAGTGAAAGTGAAGTCGCTCAGTTGTGTCTGACTCAGCGACCCCATGGACTGCAGCCCACCAGGCTCCTCCGTCCATGGGATTTTCCAGACAAGAGTACTGGAGTGGGATGCCATTGCCTTCTCTGAGAGAGATACTACTTAATGAGTAAACAATACTCCCAAGCCGTACATCATGTTCTTTTTTCTCTTATCATAGATCTTACTCCCTGTTAACATACATAAAAATCACTTATTTTAACTATAAAAGTTAACATTGATATTGATGTTATTGTTAATGCAAGTTCATGTGACCAACACACTGTAAGGTCAAACAAACTGAAGCATCAGAGTTCGGACCAAAGAAAAGTTTATTGCAGAGCCTGCAAGGTGGCTCATGCTCTAAAAAGCCCCAGCTCCTCCCAGGGTTTCAGCAAAGCATTTTTAAAAGCCAGGTGAGGAGAGGGGTTCCAAGGTCTGTGATCAGCTGGTGCACAACTCTATGACTGGCTGATTGTGAGGTAGCAGGGTGGTGTCAAAGGGATTAACATTATCAGTTCTTAGACTCCAGGAGGCCTGGAGCTGAGTGCTCAAGGTCATCAGGTAGTTCCTTGTATCCATTTGTTGGAGAGGGGGAGTTTTTCTTTTTTTCTTTTTTTAACATCTGCAAAACAGCTCAGGAAATGGGCATCAAATACTGTTATCTAGGTATTTCAGAGAGGAGCTAAAGCAGAGAATATAGGGGAAGGCCCCTTGGGGTCCTGCTCAGTTATTTCATAACTACTGCTTTACTTTTGCTCAAAAGTGCTTGCTGTGTCTGTACCTATTTATTTACCTTTTTTTTTTTAAGGTAAGGTAGGTGTTATTTTTCTCTTGCTATTTTCAAAATTTGTTCTTTTTCACTTTTCAGAATTTTGACATTGTTACGTCTTTGTGGATTTCTTTTGGTTTATCCTGTTTGGCATTCACACAGGTGTTTTAATTCTGTAGGTTTAAACTTTTTGTCATGTTTAGGACATCTTTAGTCATTGTTCCTTTGTCTCCTTCAGTCCTGCTTACTTTCTCCTCTCCTCTAGTACTCTGATGACATAAAAGTCTGAGTTTTATTTATTTTTTTTCCCTCTCACAGATTCCCCAAGGCTCTGTTGTTATTATTTGGTTGTTGTCATTTCCTTATCTGCTGTCTAAATTGGGTCATATCTATGATCTATCTCTGAGTTCACTAATGTGTTCGTCTGTCCTCTCCAAACTGAGATTTTTACAGTTTTGATTTTTGTGTTTTCCAGTTCTAAAATTTCCACTTGGTTCTTCTTTATGTCTCTTATTCTTTTTTGAACGTTTCTATTAAAAAAAAACATTTGTTGTTGTTGTTGCTCAGTGAATCAGTTTTTATGATGGCTTCTTTAAAATCTTATCAAATAATTTTGATGTCAGTGCCATCCAAGTGTTGGTGTCTTTCGATTATTTTTTCTTATTCAAGTTGAAATTTTCCTGGTTGTTGGTATAATGAATGATTGTTTAATGACCTGACATTTTGAGACTCTGGATCTCCTTTTTTTTTTTTTTCTGCCTATGATCTAGTCCTAAAACCAAACTATTGGAACAGAGACTCTCCTAATGAATAGCATTTTACTCATTTCTTCCTTTTTCCTGAGTTCTAACTAACTATTAATTCCAAGGGCTTTCTAAATTAAGCAGCATTTCACTTGAAAATGTGATATATATATATATATATCATATATCCTTTCATATTGATAATTTTTATGTGGTCAATTGTTGCACAGTATTCACGTGTGCTGGAAAAGAATCTATATCTTTATGTAGCACAGTATTATATTTAAAGCTATTTGATCAAGATGATTATCTGTGTAATTTATTTTTTAGTTTTTATTTTTTTTTAATTTTTACTTTATTTTACTTTACAATACCGTATTGGTTTTGCCATACATTGACATGAATCCACCATGGGTGTATATGAGATCCCAATCTTGAATCCCCCTCCCACATCCCACCCCATTTCCTCTCTCTGGATCATCCCCGTGCACCAGCCCCAGGCATCCTGTATCCTGTATCGAACATAGGCTTGTGCTTCGTTCTTACATGATAGTATACATGTTTCAATGCCATTCTCCCAAATCATCCCACCCTCTCCCTCTCCCACAGAGTCCAAAAGTCTGGATCTCCTTTAAATCTTGTTTGAGCAAGTCTCCTATGATACTCCACTGGCAAGCAAAGAGGTTCATCTGTTAACAGGCTGAAGCCCAAGTTCCCCACACAGCCGCCAAGGGGAGCAAGGGTAAATGTGCCTCATGCCTGCTGGGCCACGGCAAGAGTTTAGGCCTCCACTAGGCTGACATCCTTCCTGAAGGAGGGGCGGAAGTCTCTCTTTATGGCTTCCTACTCGCTCTTCACTGACTTGCCTGGAGGGGCCGCATTGCTGCTCGGTGTTTGTGAAAGTCCTGACTGCCCGCTAGACCCCCTCTGACTCCACCTTAGCTTGGAAGGGTGTTTCCTCATCACCTGTTGGGTGGAAGCTGGTGCTTTGCACACGGTTTCCACTGTCACTGCCAAGGTGGCCGGGTCTTTCCTTTCTGGCAGGAGTGAAAGCCGCTGCCCCACTAGGATTTCTCTTACCCATCCTGGTGCAGGGTGAGGGGTGCCTTATATACCCCAGTGGCGCTTAAAGGCTAGAGCTTATGCTCTTTATATTACAATCTCAGCATTTTTTAGCATGTAAAATATCTATATATTTATCATATTCCATGTCACCATAATTGCCACATTTGTTTTAAACTTAGCCTTATTTAAAATAGATTTAACATCCATTAAACGTCCTTGTTGGAGAAGGCAATAGCAACCCACTCCAGTACTCTTCCCTGGAAAATCCCATGGATGGAGGAGCCTGGTAGGCTACAGTCCACGGGGTCACAAAGAGTCAGATACGACTGAGCGATTTCACTTTCACTTTTCACTTTCATGCACTGGAGAAGGAAATGGCAACCCACTCCAGTATTCTTGCCTGGAGAATCCCAGGGATGGGAACTTGGCGGGCTGCCATCGATGGGGTCGCACAGAGTCAGACACAACTGACGTGACTTAGCAGCAGCAGCAAATGTCCTTTTTACCAGAGATTTTCTATGCATTACATGGTTGCTCAAATTTATCTTCTAGTAGTTTCTTCAAAATATTTTATGGTTACTATATTGCCAGCAATTTTTGATGATTAAAAATTATTGTTTATTTCCCATCATTTTATTCTTGAATAAAAGTTTGTGTATAAAATACTTGAATTACATATTTCCCCTAGAACTTTGTAGGTTTTGACAGCCATAAACTAGCAATAAATATTGCTGTGAGGTATCAGGCTGACTTTTTTCCCCTATCTCTTCATATGAGATCTCATATTTTTTCTTATATCCTCAATAGAATTTCTTCTCACATATGATCAAGCCTAACTAGTATTTCTAGGGATAGAATATATTCATTCAATCTGTAGCAACAGATCTTTCATTTCAGAGGGGAAAAAAAAATCTTGATTATATTTGAATATTTTCTTTTCTATTTATAAATCTATTTGTTTCTATTTCATTGTTTTCACTTTCCTCAGGTATATTCTCCATGTATATGGCTATTACATCAGCAGATTCCATTCTCTCATTACCTGAGTTCAGTGTGGTCATTGAACATTTATATGATGTGAGGTTTAATTTTCATTTCCACTTCTTTCTGAGCTCTGCCAGCTTACTTTTTCATTTCCCTTTGTTGTCTTTTTATTCATATACATGAACCCATGTATATCTGCATTGCACTCACAATTTATAGGGAACACTTTTTCACTATGTCCTTTGGATGCTTGGAATAAATTCAGTTAATATTTTCACGGGCTCCATAACAAAACTCTTCTGCTCCATGTTCATCTTGCTTTTTGTTTTCCTATTCCTTTCCTCCTTCTTATAACAATTTCACTAAAAAAATCTTTGAATGGTTTCATATTTTGGTTCTAAGATGAGGGAAGGTTTCATATGCACCAGTTTTTTTTAAAAAATCAGGTTATTTTTGTGCACCTGTAATTTTTATGTGGGGATGGGCATAGTATGGATTGGGGCTTCCCAGGTGGCACTAGTGGAAAAGAGCCCACTTCAAATTTCAGGAGATGTGGGTTCTTTCCCTGAGTTGAGAAAATCCCCTGGAGAAGGAAATGGCAGCACACTCCAGTATTCTTGCCTGGAGAATCCCACGGACAGAGGAGCCTGGTGGGCTACAGTCTGAGTGGCACAGAGTTGAATACGACCTAAGCAACTTAGCATGCATGTGGTATAGATTAGAGGCTAGAAAAATGATTCTGGTTATTAGGATGCCTCCTTAGCCCAGAATATGACACAAAGTCATGGGATGTGGGTCATGTACTTGTGTGGGTGAGTTTAGCCTCCCTTTAGCTGCAAAACTGCTTACAGTTCCCTCTTCTCTACTGAAGACTTGAAATGATAATATATCTGTGCACCTCCTCATGTTATCCAATCTTCCTACACCTTTGTGATGTCCACTTTCAAGAAAGCTCCTGCAGCCTGCCCACATACCCAATTTTTGTATTTCAACACAGGATCTTTAGACTTGGTCCTCTGCGTGTGTCAGCCCAGCATCCTCTATGTATGTATTTTCCTTGAACAATTCTGTTATTATGATAATAATAAATAATACTATTTAGGACAAAGAAAGTTTGACAGTTTTAAAGCAAGATCAGGTATTTTTTCCTTCTCTCATTTTTCTTACAGCTTTCAGTGGCCTTCTTGAACACTGATGAGGACATAAAACTCTTCTGTTGTTGTAATCAGACACCTCCAATACACAATTTGAGGTAGTTTTACAAAAGTTAGTTATTTAAAAATTCACTCCTAGTTAAGAATATGCATAAATTATTCTGCTCATTTTTTTGTTTACCCCCCCAGTAAACTATTTCCTTTATAACTCTACAGGAGTGTGTACTTGCATATGATTAAAGCCACATTTTAAAGTGTCGTAAACAATTCCCACTTAATTATAAGCCCTGGCACTGCATCTGCTTTTAGAATTTAGCTTAATTAGTGCCTGGACGAACAAGGTGACCCTGCAGGCATTGTTATCTTGCTGACACCTGGCCCCCATTTGGCCAGGTGGACACTGGCACCTTCCAGTCACCGGGTCACACTGTCCTGAGACACAAGAGCACCGCTGGACACAGTCCTGCCCATAGTAATCTTCAGGACAAGCTGTAGAAAGGAGAAAAACAAAAAGCTGAGCAAAAGGAAACCAGATTTTCCTTAATAAAGCATTTCACCAGTCAAGATTTGTAAGAACGTGTAGATACATAACCTTTTCTTTTAATCAAATAGGTTTCCCCAACTTGCCCTCTGTTTTCGATTTAAATGGTTACTATGAAAAAAAAAAAAAGACCTGTTCAAATTGTTGCTTACTTAGTGCAATTTTAGTTGATATCAGGAATTCCATCCAAATATCTAATGTCAGACATTTATGTATGTGTGTGATATGAATGACACTTAACAGGCTCAGTCTTGCTTTGCTGTGTGGCTGTCTTAGGCTGTGTGTGTATGTACTAATATTGAGTACAAAAGTGAAAGTGAAGTTCACTCAGTTATTTCGGACTCTTTGCAACCCCATGGAATATACAGTCCATGGAATTCTCCAGACCAGAATACTAGAGTGAGTAGATTGTCCCAACCCAGGGATTGAACCCAGGTCTCCTACATAGAAGGCAGATTCTTTACCAGCTGTGTCACAAGGAAAGCCCAAGAATACTGGAGTGGGTAGCCTATCCCTTCTCCAGCAGATCTTCCTGACCACGGAATAGAACTGGGGTCTCCTGTGTTGCAGGTGATTCTTTACCAACTGAGCTATGAGGGATGCTTCCTCTTAAAGTGCACTTGGAAAATTTAGCTTACACTTCTGTGCCTTATGCTCACATCTCCAAATATTTATTTATGTATTTATTAATTTCTAAATTTATTGTGCATTTATCAAAACAAATATGCTAAATTACTGTTAATGAATTATATCTATTAAATTAATTGCATTAATTAACACAATCAAAAATTAATTTATTCATAAATTAACACACTTATTAATTTTCTTGCTTGTTTGTTTTGCTGCAATCTCATTCTACCAGTTCAGTGAGATGCTTACCAAAATAGAGATAAAACAAAGATAAAATAAGCATCTGTGAGGTTCAATCAAAGGGAAAATACTATAGCAGTGTATACATTGTGTGCTTAGTTGCTCAGTCATGACCTACTCTTTGCGACCCCATGGACTGTATCCCGGCAGGCTCCTCTGTCCATGGGGATTCTACAGGCAAGTAAACTGAGTAGGTTGCCATGCCCTCCTCCAGGGGGTCTTCCCAACCCAGGGATTGAACCCAGGTCTCTCACATTGCCGGTGTTCTTTACCATCTTAGCCACCAGGGAAGTGTGTAGACATAAGCAAATATAATTCTTTGAACTTGTAAGAGGGACAGAAAACTTGACTCTGACCTCCATAGCTGTCAAAGCAGAGAAGGAAAATTGCTCAAGTACAAGATATGGCTTTCTGCAGACAAAACTCCTGCGGACATTCAAGGGAACCATGATTTCTGAAGATTCTCTGGCCTAAGGAAATTTCTCCAATGATTTTTTCTTTGAAGAACAAACACAAAGGAGCCAGTTAAAACCTTCATTGGGAGATGTTTATGGGCTGGCTTTCACTCAAAGATAACTTGGCCATTGAGGCCTCAGAGGCAGTATTCATTAGGTTTCAATTTTCTGCCACTTGGAGCCAGGACTTTGCCTTATTCATCTTTTATTCTCGGAACAGCAGGATACTGAAGCAGAGTAATTAAGATTATTACCCTCATAAGAAGAAAACAGAGCAACCTGCCTGAAGAAGATAAGAATTCTGGATATCTTTACCACATAACCATAACTCTGCCTGATCACAAACTTCATTATCATTCTTCCAAATAAAAGAATCTCAAGTTCACAATCACAGTCCTTCAATCTTTAAGATCTTTACTCTTATGTGGCAGCCTGGATGGGAGAGAGTTTGGGGGAAAATGGATGCCTGTATATGTATGGCTGAATCCCTTTGCTGTCCACTTGAAATTATCACAACACTGTTAATAGGCTATACTCTAATATATAATGAAAAGTTGAAAAAAAAATCTTTACTCTTTTCTGAAGTACAAGATAAAGAATGCATGTGAAGTTGTTTCAGTCATGTTTGACTCTTTGTGACCCTGTGGACTGTAGCCCATAGGCTACCAGGCTTTTCTGTCCATGGGATTCTCCTGGCAGGAATACTGGATTGGGTTGCCATTCCCTCCTCCAGGGGATCTTCCTGACACAGGGATCAAACCTAGGTCTCCTGCACTGCAGGCAGATTCTTTACCACTGAGCCACTTGGGACATCCACCAGGGAAAATACAGAATAGTGCACAAAATACATAATAATAGTGAACAGATCAATAAAGGGTCACCAAGCAAACATCCGCATCAACAGCGCTGGGTTAAAGAATATGACATTGCCAGAATCACCTCCCCACCGTGCCCTCTCCAACTCATTGCCTCCTCCATCCTCCTTAAAGACCATCATCATCTTGTGAACTGTCTAAATAGTTGGGAACTGACGGATTTGATCAAAGCAAAATGTGTTTGCTACGGATATTCCCACAATGTCTAAGCCAGTGCATTTGTATGGCATCTTTAATTTATATCTGGTCCCTTAAATTTTATGTCAGTAGTTACTTGTATGATGTTGCTGTTCAGTTCCTCACTCATGTCTGACCCTTTGCAACCTTACAGACTGCAGCATGCCAGGCTTCCCTGTCCTTCACCATCTCCCAGAGTTTGTATGATAGGTAGTTATTTAAGGTCTTTGGATTTTCAGGAAACGGTTACTTTTAGGTAAGGGGAAACTAGTTAATTTTGAGCTGGAAAATTGCTGAGGATAAATGAAATTGTGGAAATTTGGACAATGAATTTGACATTGTGTACATAGGAATCTCCAGTCTGCTCTGATCTTGCCAAACACATTTTCTTATCCTGACTTGAGTCCAGCATTGCTAGGGCAAGAGAGGTTGTGACCAGAGGGCTTCCTGGCTGCTTTCACTGACTTCAGCTCTCAATCAAATTCCTGCCAAAGTACTCCTCAACCTAGAATTTACTCCTGTTACTGCAATAAATCATTATGTAAAATAAATGCAAAAACATGTACTCTCTAAGTGCAGTTCTTTAAAACTCTGCTTTAGCATATCAAATTCATAGTAGATAGAGTGACTTACTTTGACTGCAGTCAGCCCCGATGAAGCCAGGAAGGCCGTCACAGGTTCCAATCATGGTGTCACAGCTGCCACCATTCAGGCACTTACATTTCCTTCGGCAATAAGGGCCATAAGTGCCTTTTGGGCATCCCGATGAAAGAGAACAAAACCATATGTGGTATTGTAACTTGAAGCTATCAGGGCTTAACTTCATGCCGATAGTCATGTGGTTAACTCAACATTCCAATTACTGTTCTTTGGTATTCTTATCCCCTTCAAGATACTGATTCAAAGGATGGACTTATCTGAGGATACAAATGGATATGGATAGATGCCTTAGAAATACAGATAGGGACATAGAGTTCCTGAGGCTGTTCATTAATAAGATATAAGAAACTTAACCTTGAACTTCCTTGAAAATCTACCCACTTTTAGAGTATGCTCAGAAAAAAAGACAATTCACCAAAGAAGGTGGTTTTATTCCTGCCTAGAAAAAGTCATTCTTTCAGTTAATGTCTAAGTATAGTTTGTCTGATCTGGAATGATCTAGGTTTAATACACATAAGAATTCAAAGTGGCAACAAGCATGGAGGAAGCATCTTAATTTTCTATTAGTGTCTCAGTTTTCATATCCAAGGATCTCGGCTGACCATGATGATACTTGTGTAAGAGGTAGATAAATGGCCAGACTTCAAGGCAAAAGGAGACTGAACAGGGCAAAGAGTGACCTGAAAACCATATTATCTGTGCAATGATTGAAAGATTGGGGGTATTTAGCTAGGAGAAAATAGACCTAAGAAGATAGAACTGTCTTCACACATGAAAAGGAAGTCTTACGGAAAAGGAAGAAGCGAGATATTATCTTAATAAGGAAATACTCTTTGAAAGAGCTGTCCAGAATTGGAATAAGCTTTCACCATGAGGCAGTGAGTTTAAGTCCCATCTCTGCAGGAGTTTTAGAAATAGGATAAGTAACTAGAAGAGAAAATGTAGCAGGGATTCAAGCACCTAACTGACTTTGAAGCACTTCCAAATATATTGCTGTCCTGCTCTATGAAACGTCTGGTACTTTAAAGTCTTAAAATCACAGAAGTTTTAGTTTCAAGAGACCTCAGGTCCATCTGGCTCAACAATTATTTGAAGATGAGGAAGTAGAGTATAGTTACTTAAAAATGTTATTGCACAAAATTATGTTACCTGGTAAAGACAAGTTTCCTATTTCCTGTCATATTTCTAAAATAAAAAGATGTAGAACATTTTGAAAAGACTGAGATTTGAACCCTGTATCTTCCACTTGCCAATGCTATTGCTTTGAGCTTCAAGTTCTTTGCTCCCAAAGAGGATAACAGAATCACAGGCTTGTTGTGTGAACAAGTAGGGCGCCTAGCATATCACCAATCTCAGATAGCTCCCAAGTTAACGGTAGCCATTATTTTCTTTCAGAGTGGCAAGATCATTGGTGGGCCTATGGCAAAACGCTTTCCCTATCTCCTTAACCTGAGTGCAAAGGCTTCATTTTTGCCTGAGGTCCTTCCTCTTGCACGTTTTCACTTAGAAGCACAGTTCTAAAAATGACTCAACTAGAGACTGAAGGACACTGGCTTCCTTCCATTTTGTCCTGTATTTCTATGTAAGAATTGATGGTAAAGAACATTTTTGAGTGTTGCACACGTAGCAGGTTTTAGACACCAAAAAATGGTTTTCATTGAAACTCAGATTGCTTATAATCCCTATCTATATCCCATCCTAGAATCCACTGTCTCATCTTGAGCCTCAGACTCAAATGGCTTCTCCTTCTCTCTTTCAGTCCCCTTCTCCCCTTCTCTTTCAGGTTTAAAATATTAACAAAATCCTTCAAGAAGGAGGATGAATGGAAAGCAGCTAAGATCATTCTTATCAAAGGTTTCTTCTCTGTTGCAGCTGTTGTATTACTTTTTTCCTTTCTATGAAAAATGACAAATGAACTTCACATTCTCTCCTATTGTTTCTTCCTTCCAAGGGATGCCAGTTCTCATAGTTAATGGATACTTCTTTGGTATACAGCATTCTTTAGTCCTCCTAAGAAGTTATTTTTCTCCCTTACTAAAATTCAATAGAGTGTATCTAAAAACAGAACTAGTGGTTTAAAGAGTCTCTATCTCCTCTTATTCACCAAAATATAAAATGCTCTCATGTCTATCTGGGTCAGTCTTTCAGAAGGTAATTTTTAATAGCTTTTATCATTATTATATGATGCTTAAAACAAATGTTTGGTTGCTTGATAGTGGAGAAAAAAACACAAAGAAAGAAATAGGTATAGTTGGAAACAATGAAGTGTGGTGTGTACTGCTGGCATGTTGCTTCTAAAAAGGAGGTTAAATTAAGAATTGACTAATATAAAAAATTCTGTAATCCCATGAGTAGGAAGTGAAAAGTGACATGGGTTTTTGTTCAAATAGGGAAAAGAAAACATCCCATAAAGTGAAATTTACATATTCATTAATTAAGAAAATGTTGAACTGTAGATATAATAATGGGTATAAAAGAATGAGCATCAGTTAAAAGGAAAGAAGAGTTAGATGCTGTTATCTGATGAATTTATATAACTGATATATGTAAAGCTCTATATTTTAAGATCACTTTCATTTGAATTGAAGTGACTTGGAAAACATAATTTCTCTCTGACATATACTCATTTCAAACTGTCTGCATGGTGGTTTTGCATTTGAAAATATCATCTCTTGCTGTTTCTTCTTGGTATACAGAAAGAAAATAAGCCTTCAACTTATTTATCCTTTTAAAATCGGAACACTGAATATGATGAAATTAACCTTCTAATGAGCATAACATCTGTTGAAAGACAGTATATGCACTAACCTCTTAATCCCACAACTCATTAAATTTATATTGAGTATGATATGTGTTTACAAAAGTACTCATAACTTTTTTTTTCCCCAAGAATAAGTTATTTTACTGACAGCTCTACTTTCTCATATAATTCTGTGACTATGTGAAAGTTTAACTTCTAGAATCATGCACACATCTCAGATGGTCACTAAATTTAACAAGGAAACGTACGCCTGGGAGATAATGATTTCATTTGGCTTGTTGGGGTGTTCGGTCTCCCTTCTCTCACTTCCTAAAATTCGACTTTGATCATTTCTTGACCTTTGTTCTATTCTTTACAATTATTTTTCCCAGGAAGTTTTGTTTATTGAATAAGGGATATTTGGTTATTTTCTATTGTGTGTGTGTGTGTGTGTGTGTGTGTGTGTGTGTGTGTGTGCACGTGTGCTCAGTTGTATCCAACTCTCTGAGACCCCATGGACTGTAGTCCACCAGGCTCCTCTGTCCATGGGATTCTGCAGGCAAGAACATTGTAGTGGATTGCCATTTCTTCTTCCAGGGGATCTTCCCAACCCAGGGATCAAACCCACATTTCTTGCGTCTCCTGCCCTGGCAGAAGATTTCTTTACCACTGTGCCACCTGGGAAGCCATTATTTTTCATTAGAAGATGATTATTAATATTTTCCCCTATCCTTGAACCACCCCCTCTACATGAAGGAGATTAACTAAGCAGAAGCTTGGAAATGAATTCACCGTTCTGATTTGTTTAAATATTAAAGGTTACTGTATACTATGATGAAGTGAGTGACTTTTGGGAAGTTTAATTAGGAAGTTAGAACAAGCAAGGTTGTGACTGTATCTTGAGACACTTAGCTCCAAAGCAAATGAAAAGCACGAATCTGCTTTTCAGTCTGTTTTCCTAGTAGTATTTGGCCAGTTTATTCACGTATGCACCAGCCATTGTTACAGTTTTATTTTATTCTTAAAACAAACACTAAGATTTGGTCTGTCTGAATAGTCATTGCTATGAGCAAGACCATTCAATCCAAGCTTCCACGCATGTCTTGACATCTTCCTCTTGGCACAGGTGAGCTACCCCCATGTTTCTCAAAGCATCTTAAACCAAGTGTTATGGGTCTTCTTATAGATACTGTCAACAGAATGGTCTATGGTTCTAGAGGATTCCAATGCCTTCAGTTCGCTCAGAGAGACTTCTAATAAATCATACTGCAGGTTGGAGAAATGAAAGATTTCCAGGATCTGTAATCACTTAACAATTTCATATTGCTCATAAAATACATAGCAAGATGAGTTTACATCTATCAAGTTTGTTTTCCTCCCTGCTTGCTATCCACAGACTGGGACTAAACCACCCAGTATAGATTAAGGAAAAGTGGTGAGATTCCTATTCTAAGTTTGTCTGCATCCTCTGACCTCTACTGAGAGAAATTGTTGATTCTTTACTCCAAACCTGGGAAGATGAAAGCCCGGTTGTTTTTGGCTGCTGGAATGTTTGCTCTTGAGTCAGCTACACCTTTTAAGGATATTTTCTTGAACCCCTCTTTTGTCCTGTAATTACAGTGCATGTTGCCAAGGAACCTTTGCAGCAACTTCCAACCACGTGTTGCCTGGAACTGAGCCCATCGGACTAGTCAGGGAGCAGCTCCCGGCCTCAACCTGGCTTTTTCAAGGCAAAGCTCTCCTCCTTCAACCCAAGGTAGTTGGCTTTCTGAAATGGAAGTATGGCCAGCTTTATGTAACTTAATTTTGATTTATTCAGATGAAATATCCTTGATATTAAGAAATTCTTCCTGAGAAATGTGACAGCATCAAATGTGAGAAAATCACTCCTTTCTTCCATTGCTTGAGATTTGCTATGACCGAAAAAATAATTTAAATTTTATTAATTTAATGCTTTAGTTCTTCATTGTAAGTTTGAATAATGCAATGGTTATGGGTTCTATGAGTGTATGAAACCATTTTTGTACATGCTTAACTGTGTTTTTAGTTGGTAAAGTTTAAAATTAGGACAAATGTGAGAATTGATACTCAAAATATATATTCTATGGCTTGTGGAAAATGGGAACCAATAGCTTGACCATGAGTCTATGTTTCATGGCTGGTGTTTTTTGGAGGAGATCCAAAACTCACCCATATACTTGCAGAATTAGGAAAGGAAAGTAGGGAAAAAAAAACAAAAACCTGTCATAGGAACGACTGGGGAGAAAAGAGAGTAGTAAGGGCCAAGTTGGGGGAAAAATGAAACTAAAGCCAAATCATTTTATCCTTAAACCTATAAAAAGTACATTATAAATAATTACGAGCTTAAAAATTAAGTAGCTGACTGAACATTTTAACATGTTCCTTGGGAGTTTTTATCATGTGTTCTCCTATAACCATTTCTATGTTAAAATGTCCTAACAAATGAATATAAGGTGTTTGGTCAAGGGACTATTCTTTTTTATTATACAACAATGAGCCAACTGGCATTTTGTCATTTAAGCAAGTCACTGTTTTCATTCCAGAATAACAATTTATTTAACTTGATTGTTCCTAAAAGCAGATTGTGGAACTAACTTACTTTATGAATCACTCTGACTATGTTGTCATTTGCTATATATCGATTTATAATAATTGGTTCATATTTTCTTCTTTCTTTCTCTTTAATTCTTATCTTTTTCTTGGGGATATTTTGAATAGGAAAGGCAAATGGGAGAATGAGTTACACGGAAAGTAAGTTTTCAACCATTCTATTAAAAACTCCCATAGGATTTACAATGAATTAGAACCTTGAATTAACATTTGCCCTTTAGCATTCCGAGTGATGACCCACTCCAGCAGTGTCTCTTCAATAAATTACAACTAAAGCACAGAACACACTTATGGGGATGACAGCGGTTTCCATGGTAGCCAGGCAGACAGGTACATCTCCCTGTGACTGGGTGACACCCCTCATTCTCAGCTGAACACTGACATACTTGTTTACAGTCCTTCCCGTGGGTGCCTTGTAGACAAACCAAGGGAAAGAGGAAATGTAAACCCAGTGAATTAAATTTGTCTGTGTATATATAGCTCTACAAGTGAAAGCAGGGAAAAATTTATTAAATAAGACCATTGCCTACAGAAGTGTGCTACCCATTGGGATTTAGGTTTCATTAAATTTACTTGGGGATTACTTCAGTGTTTGATTTTGTTTTGTTCAGTCAATCTGTGACCGACTGTCAAGGGCCGGCTGCAATTTTCTTGTCACTAAAGAAACTCATAGGGTGATGTCAGGTAAAATCAACTAAAATAATAGTATAATTCATGAGGGACCACATATCTGGATAAAGATTTTTTTTTTTTTTTTTGGTGCAGCCGGTTTAAGTTCTCAAGGTTGTTTCTCTCTGTTCATTAGTATGTACTGTATTTGTGTCACTTGTCAGCTATTCTGCTGGTTTTGAGGTTTTTTTTTGGTTTTTGTTTTTTTAACAGCCCAAGCAGTAAAAGGTTTCCTTCCAAACTTCTAAATAATATCATACCATTTTGTTAAGAAAAGAGAAAGACTTTCTAGATATTTCTCAATTTCTCAGCTTACAAGTTTGAGTCAAGCAGACATTTTGAATTTCATGGTTGTATCTGATGACAATTCAAACAAATTCAGTGAAAAAAAAAATCAGATAATTTAGGTTGCTGCACCTAAAGTTGCATAACAATTTCTGGATCAACCTTTTATCACCTCGGGGGTGTAGCATCATGAAAGAACAAACCTTTTAGAAAACCCTTACACTGGAGAAGTTATTAGCTGCCTTGTTCACGGTATCCCTCTGTTTCACTGGCTGCTCTGTGTGCCTGTGGGGTTATCTGTTTTCTCAGCATCCACAATCCTTAAAATCATTTCATCTTCCAGTTTTCTTTTTAAGTAGAAATGACAGCAATGGTAGACAAACTAGATATTCTAGCTAACTTTAAAGGCCCTTGGTTGCTTGCTTAGTATTAAAAACAAAAACTAATGAAATATGGGTGATTAATTTAAAAAAAGAGAACTTTTTTCCTCTCTTCTTGACTGGGATATGTACAAGTAAGAGAATTACATGGAATCTGATTCAGCATGTGAACAACGGTTTATACAGTCTGCTGTTGATCTAAACATCCTTTTTCTCTAAGAATCACCGATTATTCACATATATATCAATAAAGCACTTATCCTGAACTTGCTAGTTATGCCAAAGAGCACATCTGGTTTGAGAAGCTGATTAACTTTACTTGTTAATGAGTGGTGAAGCAAGAAGAACTGGTCATGGCATTTCAGAGGTGACTGGAAGTGGATGTTTGTGACATTCTTACTTCCTTCACATCGTTGTCAGTAAATACATAAGAGCATCAGCCCCATTTCACTGTGATGTGATGAAAGGTACTCCCTAATGAAAGGCTCACAATCAGAAAAATCTAATGTGTGTCTTTAAAGCCTTCTGATAAATTCAGAAGCCATGAGCTGTGGTTCTACAAATTCTTCCCATCACTGGGAAGACCCGTTTTTGCCACAGAATTACTGAGCATAAAGCTTGACAGGGTCACAGCAAATATGGCCACAAATTTTGTGCTCTGCGGAGAATAACAACATTAAGGAGTCAAAGTGGCCATGCTGAACACAGAAGTGTTTGTGTGATAAGCTCCAATCTCCCCATCTATTTAGCCATTTCCCGTCTTGAGGTATGGGGCCCACTGGCTTGGGGCTTTGAGGGAAACAACATTCTGTATGATTTGCTTTAATAGAGAGGGACCTCATGATTACCGTGCTGGTCTGCAAGATCCATTGAAGGTTGTATGGTCTAGAGGAAATGGCATGAACTTTGGGCCAGGGAGGTTCAGCACCACTATGGACGTTATCTCTGGCTTTAAACAATTGTTTAAGACCACAGTTCACTTCAGTTCAGTTGCTCAGTTGTGTCTGACTCTGTGACCCCATGGAATGCAACACACCAGGCTTCCCTGTCCATCACCAACGCCTGGAACTTACTCAAACTCATGTCCATTGAGTCAGTGGTGTCATCCAAACATCTAATCCTTTGTCGTCCCCTTCTCCTCCTGCCTTCCATTTTTCCCAGCATCAATGTCTTTTCCAGTGAGTCAGTTCTTTGCATCAGGTGGCCAAGCTACTGGAGTTTCAGTTTCAGCATCAGTCCTTCCAATGAATATTCAGGACTGATTTCCTTTAGGATGGGCTGGTTGGATCTCCTTGCAGTCCAAGGGACTCTCAAGAGTCTTCTCCAACATCACAGTTCAAAAGCATCAATTCTTCGGTGCTCAGCTTTCTTTGTAGTCCAACTTTCACATCCATAAATGACTACTGGAAAAACTATAGCTTTGACTAGATGGACCTCTGTTGGCAAAGTAATGCCTCTGCTTTTTAATATGCCGTCTAGGTTGGTCATAGCTTTTCTTCCAAGAAGCAAGTGTCTTAATTTCATGACTGCAGTCACTATCTGCAGTGATTGTGGAGCCCCCCAAAACAAAATCTCTCACTGTTTCCATTGTTTCCTCATCTATTTGCCATGGAGTGATGGGACCGGATGCCATGATCTTCATTTTTTGAATGTTGAGTTTTAAGCCAACATTTTCACTCTCCTCTTTCACATTCATCAAGAGACTCTTTAGTTTTTCTTTGCTTTCTGCCATAAAGATGGTGTCATCTCCATATCTGAGGTTATTGATATTTCTCCTGGAAATCTTGATTCCAGCTTGTGCTTCCTCCAGCCCGGCATTTCACATGATGCATTCTGCATATAAGTTAAATAAGCAGGGTGATAATATACAGCCTTGACATTTTCCTTTCCCAATTACCTTGATCAGACAACAAGGTACAGGTCAAGATTGACAACGAAGAACTGGACGTATGTCTAAAGAGTCCTCCGTCCATTTTACCAGACCATAAAGGTAGAGAACTTCTTAAACGTTTCAAACAACACTAGATGTATCAGTTTCCGAAACCGTATCAGTTATTCTAGGAGTTAAAGGAGAAGTCATGTCACCCTAGTTACTCTCGATAGAGTGTCTAACAATACTCCTTATTGACTCATCTGTATCATTGTATCCCCTTAGAGTAACATAAAGTCATTTTAGACAAAGGAAAGGTAACTTTGGGAATATAAATTTTAGTCCTAGTTGATAAATTGTCTCTACGATATGTACCCGTTTTGGATATCTGTGTAAGTCTTATTATACCCCTTTCATAGATTATAAATTTCTGGTTACAAAAAGATTTTTTTACAAGATATAATTACGTATATATACCATAACTACTTGAATAAAAGTCCCTACCTTACCTCTACGTCTATATCTTTTGTCTGAACACCTGTGTCAACCTCTACCTCTCTCACCCTACTTTCTTCTTTCATCGTGGATGTATATATGTGATACGTCCAATTTGTCTGTCGACCGTTCTTCAATGACACATTACGTCCCTCTGGTCGGACTACGAGACACTATTACTGGATCTCCCACCCTACTTCTCTCCCCTCCCTCGGAGTCCTTCCTCCACTATATATAGTGGTCCTCCACTATGACAAAGAGTATTGGTCATATTAATACTAACCAAACATAACAACATACCCTTTGATTGTGTCATAACATTTCGTTAAAAGAAGGTTAATTTTTTAATTTTTCTTTATTTCCAACTATAACTTATGAAATCACATGCATGAAGTCTCTGAAATACATATAAATAAAATGTATCCACATCCTCCTTAATTGTTCTGCATTTTGAAGCTTCACAAAAATGTTCACAAATGTTAATCACTTCTCCATCCCAAGAAAAGTTCAAGCAAATCCTTAGCTTTGATTCTTGAACTCCAGTGGAATCAAAATTACAGAAAATATAAATAATTATGCAGGAAAAATTGATCTCTTGAAGTTCTCAAAGTCAGTTCTTAAATGGATATTTAAGTGTCTTTGAAGGAATTTAGAATTTGGGATCGAACTCACATCTCTTATATCTCCTGCATTGGCAGGCAGGTTCTTTACCACTAGCACCATCTGGGAAACCCCATATTGAAAATCAATAAAGTGCAAATGGAAATAAAAGCAGCAAAAGCACTTTGAATGCTATTAAAGAGAATTTTTGAGAAATATTATAGTATTTCTTAGATTATATATGCATCATGAAAAACATCTATCAATTGTCATCTGGCTGAATGATGTTGACTAGGACTTCTGAGGAAATCAAATTTAAAGCAAAACCTGCTCCTTGTCCTCTGAAGGAGAAGGTGGTGTATTAGTTTGTTTTCTCATGATCCCTGATAGACTGCATTATGAGGCATGCTTTCACTTCATCTTACAAAACTGAACTCGCAGAATTTGCGAACATTCTCGTTCAGCCAAGAGATATTTCCTGGATACTTACTACATGCTAGGTTCACAACAGTGAGCAAAATCAAACATGGTACTTGTACCCTTCAAGCTTGCAATAGAAGAAAGAGGAAAACAATAAAATAATCACTCAAACAAATATCTAATTTTAAAATGTTGTAAGGGGTAGGGTGCTATGAGAGAGAATGACATCAGGGACCCTAATTTAGACTGGCAGAGAGAGGATGGGATGTGTTTTGTGTCAAATGTTCTCTGTGAGGAGATTACCATTTAACAGATCTGAAACACTAGAAAGAGGATATGTAGTGGAAGGGAAAGGTGAGGGAAAAGAAGAACAGGGAGGAGAAAAAATTTCCAAAGGGAAAGATCCAAGTATGTATGAGTCACTGATGTGTGAAAACCACTCAGTTGTGTCTAACTCTTTGCGACCCCACCTTCTATACAGTCCATTGAATTCTCCCAACCAGAATACTGCAGTGGGTAGCCTTTCCTTTTTCCAGGGGATCTTCCCAACCCAGGGATCGAGCCCAGGTCTCCTGTATTACAGGCAGATTCTTTACCAGCTGAGCCACAAGGGAAGCCTATGCGTTACGGATATAATTCTCAAATAGTGTGTGGGCAATGGTACCTATGTATGTATGTTAGACAATGGTAAGGCGTTTAGTCAAGGCTATGCTTTTTCCAGTGGTCATGTATGGATGTGAGAGTTGGACTATAAAGAAAGCTGAACGCAGGAGAATTGATGCTTTTGAACTGTGGTGTTGGAGAAGACTCTTGAGAGTCCCTTGGACTGCAAGGAGATCCAACCAGGCAATCCTAAAGGAGATCAGTCCTGGGTGTTCATTGGAAGGACTGATGTTGAAGCTGAAACTCCAATACTTTGACTATTTGATGCAAAGAGCTGACTCATTGGAAAAGACCCTGATACTGGGAAAGATTGAGGGCAGGAGGAGAAGGGGGCGACAGAGGATGAGATGGTTGGATGGCATCATCAACTCAATGGACATGGGTTTGGGTAGACTCCGGGAGTTGGTGATGGACCCAAAGGCCTGGTGTACTGTGATTCATGCTGTCGGAAAGAGTCAGACACAACTGAGCAATTGAACTGAACTGAATTGATCTTGTTATAAATGTTTCTCTATTGGTTTCCTATGCCTGTTGTAACAAACTGTCACAAATTCAGTGGCTTTTAAAAACAAATTCTCTCACAGTTCTGCAGGTTAGAAGTCTAAAGTCAGGATGTTGGCAAGGGTGCATTTTTTCTGAAGACTTAAAGATAAGATCTATTTCTTTGCCTCTTCTAGTTCCTAGAACCCACCTATATTCCTTGGCTTATGGCCACTTTCTCAAATCTTCTAAGTCAGCAGCTTAGCTTCTTCTTTTTATTCCGTTTCCCTCTTTTTTTTTTTTTTTTTTAATTATTTGTATTTATTTGGCTCTGCTGGGTCTTAGTTGCGGCATGCCAGATCTTTAGTTGCAGCATGTGGGATCTAGTTCCCTGACCAGGGATCAAACCCAGTCCTCCTGCATTGGGAGCACAGTCTTAGCTGCTATACCCTCAGGGAAGTCCTGTTTCCCTCTTACAAGAACCTTTTTGATTATATTAGGTCTATCAGGTAATCCAGAAAAATCTCTCGATCTCCAATCCTTAACTTAATCATTTCTGCAAAGTCCCATTTGCCATGTAAAATAACCTATTAACAGACTGCAGAAACTGGGATATCTCTGAGAGCCTATCATTCAGCCTATCACAATCTCTATATTCCCAAGTATCTTAAGTAGCTTCTGATTTATCCTTAGAGATCATATTATTAAATAGTTATGTTACTAATAATAGCTTGATGCACAAGTCGTTATAGAAATCAAGACAAAAATACAAATTTTTAAGGAACTATATAATATAAAAATATGGAAAAACTATCATCAGTTATTTTAAAAAATTTTTACTTACTGGAACCAAAGGACATGTTGTTATGAATGTCACTTTGAGAATGACTTGCGATTCTTGAGAGGTCAGAGTCCAGCAAGAACCTGGGAAGCAGCTTGAGGGCCCAGATACACCTACAGTAAGATTCAAGAAGAGACTTCTCAAGGGCTAAAACTGAGAGAAGTAAAAGGCTAAATGCACATCACAGTGGATTTTTCCACATCATGAACTGCTTGTGGTTCTTAGTGCTTCATGTATAATATTATTTTTCTGTTTTAAGAAAATAATTTTGGGGTTCTCCTATCTATAGAACAGTGTTTGCTTTTATTAATATGTGTAAGGTCTCCTTTAAGCGGGTACTACTGTACACATAGTAAGATAAGCAGATATTAAACCACTTGCACAAATGGTAAGGTTACTAAGTGGAAAAATCGGAACAAAACTAAGATGGTCTTAGGATGAGCTCTGAGCTTTTTCCATTCTCTCAGGGATTTTTCTTAGGAAGTGAGAAGGGTGTGAATTTTATATAACATTGAAGAGATTACAAACTTGGAGAATAGAGCAAGTTGTGCTTTAACTTAGTAGATATGAAAATCAGCCTGGAGAGTTTTATATTGACAATTTCTTATTCACCTTGTTTACTAGTTAGCCATCCAGGCCCCTGGAAGAACTGGTCAAACCAGTTTCAAGTAATATAATCCATGCCACTTTCTAGTTTAAATCATTTTGAGCCACAAAACCACTGTGGGTGGTTTCTCTAGATTTAAGTTGCTTTTCTATATTAAAGCTGAAGTTCCAATAATTTGTCCACCTGTTGCAAAGGGCCAACTCATTGGAAAAGATCCTGATGCTGGGAAAGATTGAAGGGCAAAGGAGAAGGGGGCAACAGAGGGTGAGATGGTTGGATGGCATTACTGACTCAATGGATGTGAGTTTAAGCAAGCTCCGGATGATAGTGCAGGACAGGGAAGCCTGGAGTGCTGCAGTCCATGGGTCGCAAAGAGGCGGACACAATTTAGGGACTGAACAACACAATTAAAGTGAGATTTCACCCTTTGAATTAATCAGTGAATGTACTCCAAAATAAGACTGAATTGGCAGTTACTATCTTTTGACTTATGTAGCATTTATATCACTTTTACCATGGAGATATGACTTGAATAGAGATAAATACCCAAAAGATTTTGGAAGGGGGAATATTGCATTTTTGTTTTATTGCATTCTCAGGCATTTGAATGATTTTTATTAAAAACTGAGGAGTCATTTTGCTAAATTCAAGTTGAAACAAAGTCAATTAGACAAGTTGATTAACCCTGAAAACCTCATGAACACTGCTTCTCACCTAATTTTACGATGGGTAAACTTTCTAATAGTGCTTTTTGCTTCTAAGAAATAAGGGTTATCTTCTTCAAAGTGACTCCTGAGAGGTCATTCATATCTTTACTTTTTCCACTAAAATTTAAAGATGAATGAGATCTCTACTAGAGAATGTGATGAATTTGTCTTCATTTAATTGTCTTGTCTACTGCCTTATATATTCATAATTATTTTCCATGAGCAATATATCTGGCTGGCAAATGTTTTCTGAGATGGCACACAGAATTCAAACCATACATAGAAGAAAATGCAATGAACTGACTTTTTGTCTGGAAATTTATGACTGTCTTAGTATTTGTCATGGTACAAAGTAATTTCTCATGGGAAGACCCTGTCCAGCCTAGCAAGGAGATACATTGTATAGTCCCAAGATCACTGTGACAGTTACAAACTCCAAGACCATCTATACCAGCACAGAGTTCCTGACAAGCTAAATAAACACAAGCAGAAAGATGCTTTAGACTGTCAAAACAAGTACCTACCCTCTCACTTGTTAAGAAAAAAAAAAAAAAGGAAGTGTATAGCTTTCATCATGGTCAGAGAGATATATGCAAATTTCATCTAATACTTTGCTTCTTACAATTTGGGATTGACCTTAGGTGGTTTATGACAGCATATTTTGCTCAGGTCCTTATCAAAGGCCTTGTGATAGATCAGCTGTCATCCACCGGTTTCTCAGAATGTCTTTGTATTAAACTAATGGTCCAGCAGAACAGCCAGGCTGACAGGCACGTTATTTATTTGCAATCTGGTAAAAGAACTGACAACTTCATTGTTTTAATTGTTCATTTTTCATGGCTTGATGTATTAGCTCACTCAGATCTTTGTGCCTCAGTCAGAGGATAAATATATGGGGATGAGGGCATCAGAATGGCTGAGTCCACGGTAAAGTTCAAGAAGCTGCAGAGAGACCCACGGTGCTGGTTGTGATTACTAGCATCCCACAAGTATCTGGGGATTTTTTTTTTTTTTTTTGTCTTATCTATGTTCTGCATCTCTTTCCTCTCTTTCAGGAAGACCTATGATGTCAGCTACTGATCTGATTGTTTCTTGAAACAATGTTCCTGGTTCTCACAGCCTATTAAGGGAGAAAGACCGGAGTGGCCTAGAGTCTCCATGTCTCAGTCAGGGTGGGGACCTGCCAGACAGAGGCCCAGAGACCTCAGATATCAAGATATTATCGAGAGCTCAGTCAGAGCCTCTCCAAATTACCCTCAAGTTTTTTTTTTTTTTGCTAAATATATATAGCCTGGCCTTAACTTGGGAGATTTAATTCTAATTAATGATTCTTTGGTATGGACTGAAGAGATATATTTTTTAAAATCCCATGATGAACTCATGGTTGAGAGTTACTAATCTAGAGTATAGAACAACACACTCAATTTACAGACAAGACATCCAAAGAGAGTGAATCATTTGCTGAAGGTCATAGCCAATTAACAACAGAGCTAAAACTAGAACCCAGGGGTCCTGACCCTTGGATCAATAACCTTGTCATTCTCTGCATCAGATACCATTCTCTGAGCTACTGAGACACTTCAAGAATGTTCTCCCAAGACCTTCTGCATATCCTAAGGTGTCAGGGCATAAGACGGAGGTGACCATGTGCAACTCAAGGCTTATCTCAAAAGCTGGCCCTCAGAGAGAAAGAGACATGTCCGTGGCCCAGTAATAAACATAGCGGGGGTGACTGTTAAGAAATTGGTACCCAAATCATATTACCAATTTATTGCTTTTCCTTTATATTAAAATTGAAAGCATCTCCAGGGAAGAGGCAATGTTTTATTATTTTTAATATGCCTGATGCCTCTCATATAACCTAGAACACAGAAGTTGCTCAATAAATATTTGTTGAAGGAAACAAAAAAGAAAGAAGGGATATTTCTCTAGTCCAATATGCATGATTGTGTGCAAGGCTGATCCTACACAAAAACAGAACACTGGCTCCCTGGCTGGTATGTGTATACATTCATTTTCTTATTAAATATTTATTCAACATTTACATTATTCACAAGGTCCTGTGCTTGGCACTGGTGATATAAAATTGACTAAGCCTATTATCTGTTTTGGAGAATCCAAGAGAACTGATTCAGGAAGACATGTGAAAAATTGATATAGAACATTCTAACAAGTGCTACATACAGACATGTAAGAAAGGCTAAGGAATCTAAAGGAAATGAATAGTTAATCCTATCAGGTGGGAATCAAGGTATCCTCAGAGAGAGAGCATTAGAACTGGGTCTAGAAGAGTAGAAATTCATCTGTCAGAAGGAAGAGAATGAATGAATAAAGTCTTTTATTGAAAGTGATAGACACATTACTTCATGGTTACAGGACAGGGTTTAGGAACAAGAATGATGTTGAAGAGTTGTGCTTGTCCTTAAAAGTGAGGCATTTTTAATATCACACTTAAGCCTTGATCTGGGGCTTGCAAGTTGCCATAGAAACATCATGGCCAAACTGATGACAGTGTGCATACTGGATTGGAGGATGGGAGCCCATTGCAGGGACCACTGTAGGCATCTTGCTGCTGCTGCTGCTAAGTCGCTTGTCATGTCCGACTCTGTGCTACCCCATAGATGGCAGCCCACCAGGCTCTCCCATTCCTGGGATTCTCCAGGCAAGAACACTGGAGTGGGTTGCCATTTCCTTCTCCAATGCATGAAAGTGAAAAGTGAAAGTGAAGTCGCTCAGTCATGTCCGACTCTTAGTGACCCCATGGACTGCAGCCTACTAGGCTCCTCCGTCCATGGGATTTCCCAGGCAAGATTACTGGAGTGGGGTGCCATTGTAGGCATCTTAGAGAGAGACAAAAACCTGAACTGGAGATCCGGAAAAGGATGGAGTTAAGGGGGTTGTTCCAAGAGACTTTCTTTGAGGTGGAATAAATAGGAGCAGATGACAGATTGTATAAGAGATTTGGAAATACTCTTGGTTCCTATTTCTCTCATTGTTTGTTGCTATATGTTTGCTTGTTTTTGCCATATGATATCTCTCTTCCAAAATGGCCCAATACACTTATATTTGAGTTGCAAAAAGGCTAGAAAAATTTTAAGACATTGATTGCAGAAGTTCATAGCAAATAAGCAAATCTGAATCAGCATGCAGTCATCCCTACATTTTTTGATAACAGGCCTTTTCAGTTTACCTTGGCAATTAAAGCACTAGTTGGAGAGGGCAGGCTGAGAGGGCAAGGTCATTGTAAGAGCTTCACAGTGTGGATAATCCAGTGGCTCAGAATTGGAAAATAGCATGTGGAACAGAAAAGGGAAATGAGGCTAAGACCTGGGGCTCACATAGGTGATGAAAGCAAGTTCCACCTGGCTCGTTTTAAGGCTTGTTTTCTGAGTATATGCTCATACGTGACATAATCATTAAGGAAATGTTCAGAGTGTTTTAGTCAAAGTGACAATGTTCCTTTTTGCAATGGAACCTTCTATGCCATGGTCAGCATGCTATCTCCCTGGGGACTTCATGATGGCTGTCGCCCTTTTGTGAAACCTGGTGATTGCCATCCTCCACATGTGCGGACGGTACTAACAAATATCTGTTAACAATATTTCCTCCTTGTCAGTGCTCCAGATAAAAGTTAAACAGTACATAAAATTTTGAGAACTTTACCATTTCAATTTACTGGGATGGATTATATTAATATCCATAGGAGAAATAGGCATCTGTATGTACGTGCTAAGTTGCTTAAGTCATGTCTTTGCAACCCTCTGGACTGTAGCCCATCAGGATCCTCTGTCCATGGGATTGTCTAGACAAGAATACTGGAGTGGGTTGCCATATCCTTCTCTAGGGGATCTTTTCGACTCAGGGATGGAACCAAGTCTCTTATATCTCTTGCATTGGCAGGTGGTTCTTTATGACCAGCACCGTCTGAGAAGGCCTAGGAGAAATATATTCATTTTGAAAACCAAGGGTTAATTTATGCAGGCCTATTTTTCAATCTTATGTTTTATTCAGCTACTAAAAGGTGAATTAAGTAGCATGGTTAAAATTGTGGTTAGGAGACTTTTACCCCCCAGCAGATGTTCAGAATATAAGAATTCAAGCAGAGAAAGGTTAACAGTTTATAGAAATAAAAGAAGGTAAGAATGACCAGAGAGTAGGTTATGGGAAATTAGTGAATTGGAGAACTGAAGAAAGGCTCCTGACTAAAGTGCTGACATTCTCTGAGTACCTACAGTGCGTCAGATCTGTTCTAAACTCTCTCCCTGTATTATTTCATTTTATAACCTGAACAACTCTGCAAGGGAATGTCTATTATTATTTTTATTTTACAGCAAAAACTAAGGAAACTAATGTGAAGTCATTTGTTCAAAGTATGCACAGTCTGAGTCAGCATTGGTGACTCATTATCACTTTCTTAGGCATGACTTTATACTTCTTCCCAGGAGTTATTACACAAATGGTGGGCTGGGGTGGGGGTAGGAACATACCCTATTGGTTTATGGGCCCTTAAGAAAGGACCGGAGGGCTTCCCTGATAACTCAGTTGGTAAAGAATCTACCTGCAATGTAGGAGACCCAGGTTCGATTCCTGGGTGGGGAAGATCCACTGGAGAAGCAAAAGGCTACCCACTCCAGTATTCTTGGGCTTTCCTTGCAGCTCAGCTGGTAGAATCTTCCTGCAATGGGAGAGACCTGGGTTTGATCCCTGGGTTGGAAAGATCCCCTGGAGAAGGCTACCCACTCCAGTATTCTGGCCTAGAGAATTCCATGAACTGTATAGTCCATAGTGTCACAAAGAGTCAGACAAGACTGAGTGACTTTCACTTTCACTTTTCAAGAAAGGACTTGAGATCCATGTTCTCACCTCATTTCACAGAACCAGAGTAATATATATATAGAGAAGACCTGGATAGAGATTTGTGAATTATCAATTCTTACCCATATTACCCTGGGAAAGTCACCTCTCTGAGGATCATGTTGTTTTTTTGTTATTTCCATAACTCTATTTAGTTTTATTTTTCAGAAAACTTTTATTATGAAAATGTTCAGAAAAACATCTACAATGATGGAAATCTGATACATTCTACTTTAGTATGAGTGTGCAATAAGTTAGCTATGGTATATTTACAACCATAGAAACTGATAAATAAGATTAGATTCCAGAATTTTCTGCTTCTCTAGAAATAAGTACGTATTAAGCTTGAGAGGCTATGTCACCAATGACTGCTTTCCCCAAGATCCATAAAACTTAAGGGATAGCAGTAGAATCTAGAAAGAAGGACACCCAGGTCCAATCTTCTGTTTTGGTGGATAGCACCAATCATACTAGATGCAAGAATTCTCCTTGAAGAGGGAAACATTCAGTATTATCTGCTTAGGATTCACAGATTGGATCATGTGCAGTGTGGAGGTTAGACAAAGAGGGCAGACCAGGTACAGGAGATGATTACATATACTTGGCAAGGAACCCTGGAATCCCCAAAACCCAGGTGTTTCTGCTTCTACTCAAGTGTGTTAATACTCCCTTCAGAGCATACTCCCTTCAAGATAAGTTTATAGAACCCAGGAATAGCACAGTTCAGTTCAGTTCATTCGCTCAATCGTGTCTGACTCTTTGTGACCCCATGAATCACAGCACACCAGGCCTCCCTGTCCATTACCAACTCCCGGAGTTCATTCAAACTCATGTCCATCGAGTCGGTGATGCCATCCTGCCATCTCATCCTCTGTCGTACCCTTCTCCTCCTGCCCCCAATTCCTCCCAGCATCAGGGTCTTTTCCGATTCAGCTCTTCGCGTGAGGTGGCCAAAGTATTGGAGCTTCAGCTTTAGCATCAGTCCTTCCAATGAACACCCAGGACTGATCTCCTTTAGATTGACTGGTTGGATCTCCTTGCAGTCCAAGGGACTCGCAAGAGTCTTCTCCAACACCACAGTTCAAAAGCATCAATTCTTTGGCACTCAGCGTTCTTCACAGTCCAACTCTTACATCCATACATGACCACTGGAAAAACCATAGCCTTGACTAGACGGACCTCTGTTGGCAAAGCAATGTCTCTGCTCTTTAATATGCTTTCTAGGTTGGTCATAACTTTCCTTCCAAGTAGTAAGCGTCTGTTAATTTCATGGCTGCAGTCACCATCTGCAGTGATTTTGGAGTCCAAAAAAATAAAGTCTGACACTGTTTCCACTGTTTCCCCATCTATTTCCCATGAAGTGATGGGACCTGATACCATGATCTTAGTTTTCTGAATGTTGAGCTTTAAGCCAACTGTCACTCCCCTCTTTCACTTTCATCAAGAGGCTTTTTAGCTCCTCTTCACTTTCTGCCATAAGGGTGGTGTTATCTGCATATCTGAGGTTATTGATATTTCTCCCGGCAATCTTGATTCCAGCTTGTGCTTCTTCCAGCCTAGCGTTTCTCATGATGTACTCTGCATATAAGTTAAATAAGTAGGGTGACAATATACAGCCTTGATGTACTCCTTTTACTATTTGGGACCAGTCTGTTGTTCCATGTCCAGTTCTAACTCTTGCTTCCTGACCAGCACATAGGTTTCTCAAGAGGCAGGTCAGGTGGTCTGGTATTCCCATCTCTTTCAGAATGTTCCACAGTTTATTGTGATCCACACAGTCAAAGGCTTTGGCATAGTCAATAAAGGAGAAATAGATGTTTTTCTGGAGCTCTCTTGCTTTTTCCATGATCCAGCAGATGTTGGCAATTTGATCTCTGGTTCCTCTGCCTTTTGTAAAACCAACTTGAACATCTGGAAGTTCGCGGTTCACGTACTGTTGAAGACTGGCTTGGAGAATTTTGAGCATTACTTTACTAGTGTGTGAGTTGAGTGCAATTGTGTGGTAGTTTGAGCATTCTTTGGCATTGCCTTTCTTTGGGATTGGAATGAAAAGTGACCTTTTCCATTCCTGTGGCCACTGCTGAGTTTTCCCAATTTGCTGGCATATTGAGTGCAGCACTTTCAGAGCATCATCTTTCAGGATTTGAAATAGCTCAACTGGAATTCCATCACCTCCACTAGGTTTGTTTGTAGTGATGCTTTTCTAAAGCCCACTTGACTTTACATCCCAGGATGTCTGGCTCTAGGTGAATGATCACACCATCGTGATTATCTTGGTTGTGAAGCTCTTTTATGTACAGTTCTTCTGTGTATTCTTGACACCTCTTCTTAATGTCTTCTGCTTCTGTTAGGTCCATACCATTTCTGTCCTTTATCGAGCCCATCTTTGCATGAAATGTTCCCTTGGTATCTCTAATTTTCTTGAAGAGATCTCTAGTCTTTCCCATTCTGTTGTTTTCCTCTATTTCTTTGCATGGATCGCTGAGGAAGGCTTTCTTATCTCTCCTTGCTATTCTTTGGAACTCTGCACAGTTAATAGTAATTAATTTCTTTTTGCAGATTTGCTACCAGAAGAGAAGAAATTGTTTTTTGAGTATTATCCTAGAGTGTTAATTTTTGGTATTCATGTAAAATGAATCTTTAATGAAAATTTTCTTCATATCAGTGTTAAGGTCAATGAAAGTCAACAAGTGATATTCACATATATTAATGAACCTTCTCTATTAGAGATCAGCTCAAATTCTCACCTGGCAAACAGATGTCTATCTTGAATATTATCCCCTCTTTATCAGTACAGAGAAATAAAGCATCAAAAACAGAAACACAAAAGAACCTGTTAGTGTTATTTTTGCACAATGTGATAAGATCAAATAACTGTAGCAGTGTTAAGTAGATTCTTTTCAGTTCAAATCATAAAAATCATTGCTTTTAGGCCATGGCTTTTGAAAACAAACGCCTTTTCTTAATGCTGATATTTTAAAGACAAATATTCACTCATAAACAACCACTAAAGCTGCATTCATTTCACTGGCAAATATTAATTCAATGCTTACTATGTAGCAGGCATTGAATTTATTTATGAAAAACACAAAATTGCTAGATCTCAGAGTTTTCTTCATAGCAAAGTCATCACCTTGTGCAAATTCCTTAATAACAAGATACTTGAAAGAAATTGGCCCCTAACTTTTACAAATTATTCCTCTCAACTTCAGCTGCTTTACCTGCCAACTTTCTAAAACAAACTCCAATTCAGTTAGTAATAAAACATTGCAACTCTTATGAAGCTCTTTCCCTTTCTAAAGGAGGTTTACTTGGACCAAAGTAAGTGACTGAAATGAACTACTTCATGTTATCCCTCTTGCCTTACACATTGTCCTGAATAAGTCACATTCTTTCTTAATAATTTGAAAGCATTTTCATCTGTGCCCTGGGAATGGCTAGAAGAGCTTTTAATATTATTAAGTCTAGATCAAATCAATCCAGTCCAAACAGGGCATAGAACTAATGCTTCTTTAACCACTCCTACTTCTTACCAGTTATTCACAACTATATTGGTGGCCTCATTAGGAAATCCTTGACATCAATGATCAGAGGTTCCAGATGCAGGCCACTTTCATACATTTTGCTGACAACCTTTGAACCAAGCTGCCAAGTCAAATCTTAGCATAGTCTTAAAACCCAAATGGTGATTCATTGTTTGCTTACAGAGAGACAGATTACCATTGTTAACTTGACCTCAGCCTCTAACTCCAAGTCAAAAATGCTGGAAGACATGGGCATCTTAACTAGAGCAAGACATAAATCAAATTACCTTCAACACCACAAAGAAATGAATGGCTGGCATCTCATGAACTGTAAAGTGCAGTGGGTTTTCCATGGAAGATGAAGTTGATGACAAAAGATCCCATTACTTAATTGAGTTTAATAAAATATGGAGGAGCAAACTTTGCTATGATTTCAAATAGTTTGATGAATAAGTAGGGTCATGCTGAGAGCTTGCTAACTGCACAGTTCTTGTGACTGAAGTTTTTCTAAGAGTAGGAGCGAGAAAAGAGACAAACTATCCAGAGATGTGTATAATGCCTTCATTATTATTATTATTTTTGCTACAACCAAATCAAACTATATTGTTTTAATCAGCATATTTGCAGGATTTTTAGATATGGGTAGAGGAGAGGGAATGAAAAGGCTGCTATGAGGAGACAGGGGAAAATATATTTGTTCCAGGGAAGACAAATTTTGGTAAGTGAAAGAGATGTAGTGAGGTTATGGGAGAGCTAAGGCCAGGCCAAACATGATCATCAAGGAAGAATTTTATGAGCATGTTAAATCTCATCATGTCATGAATTAAACTGCAATTTTATACAATGTTGGTTGAACTGAATTGAGGCAATGGATCCACAATTGAGGAAAAGAAAGACTTGGAAATTTAAATAAAAACAAATCATTATTGTTTTTGGTATATGACTCCAGTTCTGCTTTTTCCAGTGAGTTTTAACTAAGTAAAAACTAAAATGTGTCTATGATTTTAAAAAATACTTATAAAACCCAACCTTCAAGGCTATCTTGAAACCAAAATAAATGAAAATTAAATGTTGAAAAATATCAAATATTGGCAAGAGATAATATTGATCCTAATATTTTAGAAAGTTACAGTTCTTATTTGTCTTCCCTGGTAGCTCAGATGGTAAAGAATCTGCATGCAGTGCAGGAGACCTGAGTTCGATTCCTGGGTTGGGACGATCCCCTGGAGAAGGGAAAGGCTACCCAGTCCAGTATTCTGGCCTGGAGAATTCCATAGACAGAGGAGCCTGGTGGGCTGCAGTCGACGGGGTCACAAAGAGTTGGACACGACTGAGTGACTAACACTCACTCACTCATAGTTCTTATTTACTTTCTGCTTCAGGTCTGGGAGGAGACAGAACTCTACCAGTCCAGAAATGTGTGACAACCAGTATTATTAGTCTTGATATTGCCATAAAAGTACTGATTTTTTTCCAAACAAAATCTTTTTGAAAATTGCTGTAGAAAAACTGCACTTTTCCACACAAACAGCAAATAAGAGCTTCAGAGGTTCATCCCAAAATGCTCTGTAAATTCAGCATTTCCAACAAAAAGTGATCTATCCCAGAAACATGAGAGATATTTTTCATTTTGATAATCTGTCAGTGTGTAAGCTCTTGTGACATCTGAAGGTTTTAAACATCAGCACAAGCCAGTTACTTAGAAACATATGAGCATTTTTGCTTTTTTTTTGGTCCCTGGAGAATGCAACTTAATACAAAGAGACACCCATGTGCACCTAAGGATACCAGCAAGACACATGCAGATCTAAGGATACTAATGCCCTCATGTGCCTGTTACTGTGTGACCTCATCAGCCTACTGTCCAAATTGCTGGTTGAAGAAGAATTAAATTTTTCAGGTTATTTTGCTTACACTCACGGGTCTTTTTTTTTATTTCTCTCCTTTTTGAATTAATTGAGCTGATGACTTATAACTTCATACAATGGAGTTGAACTTATGTCATCATTGATTGGAAATAATACAGTGTCTTTCCCAAAATATTAATAGCAACTTAAGGATAATGTTTTTAAAGTAATTACAAGTCAACGCTAGAATGGAGTGCAAGAAATGGCCACATTTGGGTGTATGCTCATTAACCAGAATCTGAATTATTTTAAACTATGGGAATCTGTTGGACAAAAAAAAGGTGCATGCGTACTGGCCCCATGTGCAAGGTGTGGGATAGAATTGCTCAGTCCACTTCCATTGTGGCCTCTGGCTCCAAACCAGCCAGGGAGAGAGAAGAACATCCCAGGGGTGGACTGGCAGAATGACACAGCTGGTAACAGTGACAATTTAACCCCCAAAAGTCCATCTGGACAAGTTGAAAATGGAAAAATATGAATCAACCTTTTCTCCCTTTCTTCCTTCTTTACTTCCTTTCCTTTCTTTTTAAAAATATCAGTCCAGTTTTTGTGCACTATCCCAGTGCCAGTCAAATGAAGCAACAATGTTTCTAGGCTTCTGGACATAAACTTTTCAACTACTGGAAAACTTTCTAATATTTTTAAAATAGATTCCCCAATCATACTGAAAAGCATTTGACCCTCTGTCAAATTATTCATTACTTGTCTAACACAGAGCATGGAGAATTTTATGCACATTATCTGTTATAGAGAATATACAACAATTTAAAAATATTCAGTCCAAAGGTTATTTTACACAGTTGATAAGAAATTACTGCTTAGCTGGAGCTTTATAATCTAAAATCACATTTTCAACACAGAAAGTTACAGCACAAGGCAGAAATAAATTCAAGTTTATCTACACAAATCTCTTTCTTTTCTGGTTTGTATAAATGAATTTTTATTAAATTATGTTTTTTACAATAACATTCACACTAAGGAATTCACCCCATATACATAACTCATTTCTCACAAACAAAAACCATATCTATGTATGTAGCTAACTCATTTTTCCTTATTCATATGTATTTTTCTTTTCTAGCAAAGCCGTATTTTTCAAGTTCATAAATTGGCAGCCAATAATTACAATTCTGCCTCATTTCATCTCCCTTATTTAAAATATATTAATTACTAAAAATGGAACTTACATAGAACAACCTAAAAATCCAGAGACCTCAAAATGAGAAATTATTGAGATAAGTCACACAGATTCCTATCTGGTTAGAGAAAGGGGCAGGAAGGAGAGGGTTATTTCCTCAATTAGCACTGACCAGAGTCCAACAAAACTCCCATACCCAGGAAGGCTGGAATATGGTTTAAACCCTTCCATTATAAACGCTGAGGTTCAGTTCAGTTCAGTTCAGTCACTCAGTCGTGTCCGACTCTTTGTGACCCCATGAATCGCAACAGCCAGGCCTCCCTGTTCATCACTATCTCCGGGAGTTCATTCAGACTCACGTCCATCGAGTCCGTGATGCCATCCAGCCATCTCATCCTCGGTCGTCCCCTTCTCCTCCTGCCCCCAGTCCCTCCCAGCATCAGAGTCTTTTCCAATGAGTCATCTCTTCTCATGAGGTGGTCAAAGTACTGGCGTTTCAGCTTTAGCATCATTCCTTCCAAAGAAATCCCAGGGCTGATCTTCAGAATGGACTGGTTGGATCTCCTTGAAGTCCAAGGGACTCTCGAGAGTCTTCTCCAACACCACAGTTCAAAAGCATCAATTCTTTGGTGCTCAGCCTTCTTCACAGTCCAACTCTCACATCCATACATGACCACAGGAAAAACCATAGCCTTGACTAGACGGACCTTAGTCAGCAAAGTAATGTCTCTGCTTTTGAATATGCTATTCAAAAGGTTGAGGTTATGGGTACCCAAAACCAAACTGAACACACACACACATACAAAAGAGTGAAAGAAATGATGCCCCGGTACATCTATTGGTTCTTTGCCATTATATTTTTCTACATCTGGAATTTCACGTTTACACAGACCTAAAGAAGGCAATAGAAGGAAATGGCAACGCACTCCAGTGTTCTTGCCTGGAGAATCCCAGGGATGACGGAGCCTGGTGGGCTGCCGTCTATGGGGTCGCACAGAGTCGGACACGACTGAAGCGACTTAGCAGCAGCAGCAGCAGCAGAGAAGGCAATGGGACCCCACTCCAGTACTCTTGCCTGGGGAGTCCCATGGATGGAGGAGCCCGGTGGGCTGCAATCCATGGGGTCGTGAAGAGTCGGACACGACTGAACGACTTCACTTTCACTTTTCACTTTCATGCATTGGAGAAGGAAATGGCAACCCACTCCAGTGTTCTTGCCTGGAGAATCCCAGGGACCGCAGAGCCTGGTGGCTGCCATCTATGGGGTCACACAGAGTCGGACACGACTGGAGCGACTTAGCAGCAGCAGCAGCAGAGAAGCTCCATAGAAGCTGGCATGGAAACCACATAGGATATTCTCTATGCTGGAAAACACATCTCCTGCTCTCTATTCACTATCCTCTTAAGAAAAGCTCTCCTTTGAGTCTCTGACTGTTCTTCATATATATATATATACTCTCCACACCCTAGAAGACATAGTCAACTAATATCGAAGTTTAGGTATCTCCCTTCCAGTGTAGATTACTCAGATAAAGCTAAACACAGCTAGGTGGAGGGTGGAAGGAGGAAATAGGTACAGTGTAGGGGCAAAATATGGCGGGTTTGAAGGAGGAGGAGGTCTGTGAACAAGCCTTGCTTGCTTTGCAATTTTCCAAGGTGGACTTGTCCCTTCATTGCATATTTTCTGGGTCAGGTAGGATATATATAGCTACCATGAAAGGAACTGGCGTCTGTCAGAGCAAAATGAACAAAACTGGTACACCAAACTAGCCAACTTCTGTTATAATTATTTTTAACCTATTACTTGGGTGTATATTTAACCTAGTAACAAAAATATTTGTTAGGGAAAAACTATTTGGCATTTCACTTCTTGGCATTTTGTTCTTTGCTAAAAACCAAGAGGAAAGGGTGGATGCTATAATTTAGAATGGAGAGAAAAGAATGGGTAAATTGTGATAGGCGGTCTCTAAGGAGAAAGGGAGAAACAGGCTTAGCGGGTGAAGTAAGATTCATTTTAAGATTCAAGATTCATTATTAAAGTTCTTTATGCTGGAAATCATAAGAGTGATGAAGTAAAAAGAACACTGTTAAAGTTTCATTTTCATTTTAATGTTAAAAATAATAATATCCACCCACTTTCCTTTTTATCATTTAAAAAATTTAGAACTTTTATGTGATATAAAGGAAAATTTTAAATATTTATTTAGACCTAGCACTGATTTTATTACCACAGGTTTATGGAAGTTAGGTCAGTTTGTCCAGTGAGTTTTTTTTTTCTGGAACCATTAACAACTGGTCATCCTACTTCCATCTTCTGATCTTTTCAATTTTCAATTTAATTTATTCATTGAAGTTAGTTATCATGGACCTAGACCAAGATGTCATTTTTCCTTTAATAAACTGGCAAAGATTATAAAGTTTGACATACCCACTGTTTGCTAGGGTTAGGGCTAAAAGGTACTTTCACACATAGTATGAGTTTAAATCACTGAAGCACATCTTTTTTTTTTCTTTTTGGCGCTTGACATGTGCTTGTGCTCAGTCGCTTCAGTCATCTGTGACTCTTTGAGACTCCAGGGACTAGTCCACCAGGCTCCTCTGATCATGGGATTCTCCAGGCAAGAACACTGGAGTGGATTACCATGCCCTCCTCCAAGGGATCTTTCATACCCAAGGATCAAACTTAGGTCTCTTATGTCTCCTGCCTTGACAGGCAGGTTCTTTACCACTAGCACCATCTGGGAAGCCTGGAGATTGACATACTTTGTAATAATTATTAAAGTTTTAAATAAATAGCCTTGCTATTATGTAGCTAGGAAATTTAACTCACAGAGAAACTCTCATATCCGTGCAAAGAAATAAATGAAAGAATGTTCACTACAGCATTTTTAAATACCAAAGTTCTGAAAACAATCTAAATATCCTTCTATAGAGGATTTATTAAACACATCATTTCAGGGGCATATAATAGAGATTTCTGAAATCATTTTGAAGAAAAGGTGTATCTGTGTGAGCTGACCGGAAAAGATGCATACAATACATAGTTTAGCAAATGAAACAGTCAAGCAAGAATAAAATTAATATTTGGTGCAATATCATTTATGTTTAAAAAAAATTGCACAGTGGGTTGGGAGGGGAGAATTTTAAATTGCCAGGGAGCTTTCACTATACATACTACTGTGTCATTATTTTTTAAAAATATTTTTACTTATCATATATTTAAATATATTCTTATGTTATTATTTTCCCCTCAAGCTCAGTTTTATATGTGTATGTATATAACATACATAAAACTCATTGTTTTATGTACATATAACATATATGCAATGTATTATATATATATATATATAAAACAATGAGCTTGAGGGGAAAATAATAATATAAAACTATTTACTTTTGTTTTTTTGAGCCCCATCCCAGATGCACAAGGAAGGAGGGAGCTATGGCCCTCTAGTGGAGAATTCTAGCTATGAACTTCTGTTCACTTAATTCCACATTCTAAAGAAAAGGCAAAATCTGAATTTATTTATGGGTAGACTCAACCAGAATTTTATATCAGGTAATATCAAATATATATATATAATGCAATGGACTTGAATTTAATGCTTGCTTTAAAAGTCTTAGAAACATCCTAATAAAATTTGAATTGATGATGCATTTTCATTGTGCGAGACAGCAGTATCAACAGTTGCATTTCATTGGAAAGGTCTGAGCACTTCTGTTTATTGTGAAAGCATATTTGCTAGCATAGATATTTCAATTACAAGAAAAGGTTGACTTCTAATAATTACAAAGAGCTGATTACTAATTAAAAACCAGTCATTGCTTATGCCAGTCTCTGAACCAGGATCTATGTGGGTAGCTGTTCCCTCAAAACTGAATCACTGTATGTGAATGATGAAGGTGCTTATTTTCACGGACTAACCTGAAACATTTCTAACAAGAGAAAGTATTTCAAACTATGTATGGCTACGCCAGCCGCCAGATTCCTTCCATCCAGTTGAAGGCATGCCTGGTTTCCTGTCAGCTTGTGCTCTGAAGCGGAACAGTCTCTCCAACCCCACCACTGGGCTTGCTCCACATTAAGTACTGGCTACCTTGGAAAGGTACCGTCTCTGAGTGTAAAACTCCCCAGAGGGCAATTCAAATCACATTTAGAATTTCCTATTTACATTGCAACAGCCATGGCAGAAGCTTGAATGTCACAGTACAAATCGGGCACCAAATACTGAGTGTGTTCAGCAGCGGATTTGGTTTCAGAACTCAGCTCACATGAGCATGCTTTCATCAAGCGAAAGCGGGAGGGAGTGTCAGGGGATAAGTTCATGGTATGAACTCTGGTCTTAATTCTATCATTTTGAACAAGTAAACTAGTGTTTTTGCCCTTGCAAAGAAAGTCTTTATCAGACTACTTTGCATAGGAACCTTACCTTTTAAATGAAATGCTTATGTAGAAATGCTATCAAGCAAGAACAGGCCACAGGTATTTGCAGTTAAATTTCCCATGTGTAAAAGGGAAATTTGGTTAGAACAGCCTAGCAAATAGAGGCAACTTTCCTGAAGAGACATATTTTTCTCCACAAGTAGTGAAGGTTGCTAATTGTTTTTCTTTCTTAAGCTGTGGCTACCCTGAGGGGAAATACATTGAGATATCATTTTGAACTTCTGATTTCCTTTTTTTAAAATATATGAATTTATAGGGATAGATTTTCCAACATAGATAATCTGATGCAATTTTAAACAAACTTTGTTTTGTGTGGTCTTTTTTTTTTATTATTATAAAAAATGAGCTGCAAGAAGAAAATGTTATTCCAACTGGACACAGTCACACACATGCATACCATCTCAATCTTCAGATTCCAAGTCCACCCAACTGAGGTGAACTTGAAAGAACTCTTCCAGACAAAGCTGGAAGGTAAACCTGGCAGTGAACAGTACTGTTTCATGTCACTATTTAATGACTGGCTAGTTGACTTCACATTTATCCAATGTTCCCTACTTCAGACACGAGCATTTATTTGCAGTAAAAGAGGATATGCCTAGCAATTTATTACCATCTAACTTCAAAATTATTTATTCTGACCTGTCTCTTCTGAAGTTTGTTTAAAAATAAAACAAACCTAAAGGCAATATGTATTACCATAGATTTCTAGGCTCAAAAAAAGAGTACTCATACTTGGCCTTTGCATGGTTATGGAAAAAATAACATAAGCATCCTTGGCTAAGGCTGCCTTTGAACAATCCTGAATTGCAGACATAAATGTCTGCCTTCATTTGAAATGGATGCAACCCATTTGGGGGCTGGTATGATGGGTGTTCCATCACATGAAGCACACAAACTCACAAATACATTTGAGGAGAACAGACTTGCCAGCCTAGGGAGTATTCTTACTCAGGCAGAAGAAATAAGACATTGTTTGTTGTTCACAATCCACTGGGGCAGAGACTATTTTTCTTTCAAAAATTTAAATCCATTTGAACACTTTGAACTAGTCACTTATGCTGGGTTTTGATAATACATTAGTATATTAGATTAGCATATTAGATTGAAACATCTACTTTCCTGAAGCACTAGGATAAACCTTCCCGGAGATCTAAAATTTATCCCATAAATGTGTTTCATTTTGCATATCAAAACAAATAGGAAAAGAGAAAACTAGCCCTTGTATTTTTTTTTTTTTTAATATACCAGCTTCAAAGAAGATAGAAGCTGAATACTTCAGAAGTCATATATGTTAAAATGATTATTTCTTTAAAAAGCCTTACGGTTGCCTTATGTATTATTCAGTGCCATTTTGTTTCAATACCCATTGCCATCTAGCTAACAGAGATCCTATAACTTCCCTGCCGCACACCATAGGGCAACAAAAAAATAAGGGACTTGGGGCTGAATAGATCTGACCTCTAGTCTGCCTCTGCAGAGATGACGGTGAAGATGACAATACGTTGTCCTGCCAGGTATCAGAGATAATGCTTAACAACAGCCGTCCCAGGGTCTGGCATAGGATTTTAACTATAGCAATAAGTAACTTTACCCCTGAGTGACCAATGCATAAGCTATAAAGCATCCAGGTCAAAGGCAACAGCCCAGAGCTTCCAGAAGGAAAAGTGTAAAGCCACAGTTAGAACTCAGCTGCTGCTTATCCAAGTCCTAAACCTTAGTTGTTCATCCAAGCGCAAGGAGTAATCCATTTCAACCTTTCCCAGTCTTAGTTGATCTTTAATTTAATTGTTCCCTTTGGAAGAAAGATTTAGCCAAGTTCCTCATTATGTAGAAACTGTTGCATGTAAGCATTTGAAAATTTAATGTGAGTGCTCCTTTTATAACAAGCCAGGTCACGTCACTCCTCTGTGCAAAGCCTTTCAGTGGATCCCTCATTTTATTCAACTAAAAGCCAAAGTCTTTCAGTGGCCCACAAGGTCTGATAGAACAATCCTTTCCCTCTACTTTTCTGATTTCATCTCTACAGTTTTTTTTTTTTTTTCCCATTTGTCTCTCCATTCTTGATACACTGGTTTCTTAATGTTTCTTAACTCTCTTAGTGAACTCAAATCTTGCCTCCTCTTGACCACTCTTTACCACTCTGAACTGTCTTGTCTACCCAGCACCCCTAATCTGCTTTACTTGTTTTATTTTGTCTTTTTCCAGTAACACTTTCACCTTATCCTGCAACAAAATGCATTTAAAATAAGTGCATTTGTTTATTGTTTATTGTCTATTTCTCCCAGCTAGGATGTAAAGTCTAAGGGGGCAATGCTTCTTTTTTTGTTCATGGTTATATCTCAGGAGGCTAGATCAGTGCTTGACACATAGAAACACGGACATAGGACATTACCAACAATTCACAAGACACTTGAAGAGGCAATGTATCAAAAGATGCCAAACCTCACCAGTAATCAGAGAAATGCAAATAAAAATAATATCTCCTTTAAAAGTCTGACCCAAGTTAGACATTCAAGTAACACAACTGCAGCTCTCACATAACTAGTACCCTACACTGGAGAGCCGTTGGACATTATTAAACAAAGTTGCATGTAGAATATCCTGTGACCCAACAAATCCACACTTAGTACAAACCCTAAAGAAACATCAATGTATGTCACAAGGAGACACTCAATGAGGTGTTCTTGAAACACTGATGGTAATGGCAAACAATCAGGAACAACCTCAATGTCCTCTTTAGGAAAATGAAGAATGAAGCTGTAGCATGTTCATCCAACAGTATCCTTTTAAGTACTTAAAAGAAATGGACTCAGTCAACATACATCAAATACAAACTAACTTCCAAAAGAATGTTGAGTGGCAAAAAAAGTTGCAGGTGGAGAAACTCAGTATGATGATCTTTGTTCATCAAGACATTAGAAACTTACAGAATAATATTCCATGTTGTTAACTGAATACATTATTAAACTCCTTAACTCTGCATAAGGCTCCCCACTTTATAAATCCTTTCTGCATATCCTACCACACTCTCTCCCTCACCTGTCTTTGACTCTGCTCCAAGTTTGGATGAAGTTCAGTGATTCTGCTCCAGGTACATAGAATAGTAAGTTGTGGCTCTGAAATGTTTTCCTGTTGGTTTTACATAAGCCGGATTGTTTTAGTTGACGAGAGGGAGGGCTGCCCTAAATCTCCAAAATTGCACACAATGTTTGCATTAAATAATCTAGGTCATTAGAGTTCAGCCATGACTTTTCTAAAAGGCTGCTTTCATAGACTTTATCTTGTTCCATGTGACATATCTCCAGCAATAGGCCATTTTAGTTGGTCTATTGCAGATATCTGCAGATATCTCTCTCAATTTTAGAGGAAATAGAAATGCACTCTGGTTCCCAAAAGCTAGATTATCAGAAAGAGACCAAGATTTTTAGATACAATCCAAATATGTGAGGCTTTAAGTGTATAAACAGTTAGCTCATGTACTTTCTAGAATGCCAACAACTTCATTTGCTATTTGAAACAGGGCAAAACAACATATCGGTTTCTAAATGCCCAATAAATACTTTTTTTTTTTCTTTTGAAACATTCCAATTTTTCATCAAATGCTTTACTTGGGATGGAAATGACCAAGAAGCTTCCTGGCTCCCAGCATAAATTCTTCTCCTTCTAAATGTGAATATATTTCTTTTATAGTCAACATGGTCAGAAAGAAATCAGGTTAGTCTTAGACAAAATTTTTAAGAAGTGATTTGTCTGTATTCTTCACCTGCATTTAAAAGCCTTCTCTCATTAGTAACTGTGATTCTCATCTGACTTTCTCTAAATGAGCTGTTAATCAGCTTGGTTTCAGGGGTTATTAACTTGAACCCGTGAGTTAATCTCAGGGGTTTCATAATCTCTATAAAATTGTTAGTAAAAATGAATGTGCATATATATTTTTCAGAGGAGAGTTTCTACAGCTTTTGACAGATTCTCTTAAGATGATGAACAACCAAAAAAGTTGAAAAATAATGTTTTAAGAATTGTACCTTGTTTCTAGCAGTAGCTTTCAGAATGCAAAAGATTTCTTGGCTTGATCTCCAAGAGATCTGATTCAGTTGATCTAAGAGCCAGGAATCTGCATTATTATAAAAAGCACTTCAACAGATCATGATGCAAATGGATCTTGACAGAAAAAAATGATACTAAAAACCTACAGAGTAAAATTTAGCTTCCTCAATGATGCCTTCATGGTATCTGTCTCTAACCAATCTTTCTAGTCTTACCTTATTTCTTCATTACTCACACTGTCCTACAAACATAATAATCATTCTTCCACTCATTTATTCCAGCATGCAAAAATAACTGTTGGATTCATTATAGGGACCGTGTGCTATATTTCAAAGATCTGATGGCTGACAAACACTCTAGTCACAAGAAATGACCAGCATTTCTTCACATTGTATCTCTTCCTCCTTCACCAGGTATGTGCCTATTCATCTTGTGAAACCCAGTGTAAATATTAACTACTTGTGCAATCATTCTAGATCCTTTGGGACAGGTTTTGTTTGTTTTCTCAGTGAGTCCCGAGCATTTTTTTTTTTAACACCTTAAGTATATTGTGGTGCGATTATTTGTTTTGTTTTCTGGTCTATGTGCCTCTCCTGGTCAGGAACCATGTAGTACCTCTAACATACCCATGTTTCCCTCCAGTTCTAGTGAAGCATTCCCAAACATCATGTTTTCCTCCCTCCCAAGATGTGCATTTTAGTGAGGTACTCTTGAAACCCCAAATTCCTTTAAAGAAGCAAAGGAGTCCCATGGCCAGAATCCTAAGCACGATGGCACACTGCTGGGCCAGAGACTTAAGTGAGGAAATCATTAAATTCAGCAGCACACCCGAAGAACTAGCTCTCCGAGAGTCTATTGTTACCCAGAATGGTAGGGATATATCCAGGCATTGGCCTCCAGCAACAAGAATGAGCTTCAGCTCAGAGTGCATATTGTAACCTACTCCAGAATGAGCTCTCCTATCAGACAATCTAAAAGATACTGTCAGTGGTGGAGTCACTGGAATTTTACTATTTTTGGAAAGAAACTAGAGAGAAAAACAGAGTATCTAAAGTTGGTTTTATTCTTAAAGTCATTCAAAAAATCTACAAGTAGTAGTGAAATAAATAAGGCAGCATTCTCTGAATCTTGGATCTAGTGACCACAGTGAGGATCAGGCCAGGAGAGAGCATTCCTGGTAAAGCAAATTCACTTGATAATACCTGAACCAATGCCTAAACTTCTATTAATTCAGCAGCTGTTCATAAAGGATTTCTTTCAGAGCTAGGAATAACATATGTGTGCACACACACACACATATGGTGGTAGTTGGTGGTTTAGTGTCTTAGTCATGTCCGAGTCTCTTGTGACTCCATGGACTGAAACCCACCAGGCTCCTCTGTCCATGGGATTCTCCAGGCAAGAAGAATGGAGTGGGTTGCCATTTCCCTCTCCAGAGAATCTTCCTGACCCAAGGTGAAGCCTGGTCTCCTGCATTGCAGGCAGATTCTTTACTGCTGAACCATAAGACCTGACTTTTTTTCTCCAAATGAGTACCTAAATTTATTGATGAGCTTTATATATTTGAAGTACTTTATATATCTCTAAGAATAAGTCACCCTCCAAGTAATTTGTATATCCTCATTTCTTTTATTCTATGTATGCTGTGAAATTTATAACATTTTTAAATGTTGTAAAAGCATACTTAAAATTAGTAGAAATATCATTTGTTTATATTTTCTTCCAAAGCATGTAATTTTTAAATATAGGCATCTTTCAGATTATTCATCTTTTTTCACTTTGAAGCTATTTCCTTGCTGCATAGAATATTTCCCTCATGTGTTGAGACACTGGATTTCCAGGCTTCGTATGTATGCATTTACACTTATAAAGATGAAAAGACATGGAAACAGATCACTTAAGTACAAGATATGAAGGTGGTCTCAAATGTGTATTGAAATTGACATCCACAGTTTTCCTTACCTGTGCATCTTAGAGATCACAATCTGGAAGGTCAGTAGACTGAATCAAAAAGCTAAATATGGTCCCACTTTTTAAACTAGACATGCACTCAAAGTGGAACACACTTAAAAAATGGAATATTTCACATAAAAATTCTGATTTTTGGTTCTTCTTGAAAATGTCAGAAATCTTGGCAGCCCAGGGCCCACCTTCCTACATGGCCACAGTCAGTGGAGTTGAGAAGCTGCTATGACAGCTCAGGGAATCTTCATGCCATCCCAATATCCCTTAGTATTTCTTACAGCCTGGGGTACTTTCATGTTTTTAATTCCCCTTCTTAAAACTGTATTTTCAATGTCTGAAAAAGTGGATATTTACAATATTCACTCAGACTGCCGCTCCAGTATCTCCAATAATTCCCAAAGACTGAAAGATTTGTGTCTGCTTGACTACAGCAACTTCATCAGCTAAAGAGTTGATACACCAGCTGTACAGCATCTTCATCGGGTAAAGAGTTGACATACCAGCTGATGAGAATGGGGACCTCACAGAGACGCTCTGCATCTTCCTTTCCAGGGGATGCCCTGGATGCCGGGCAAACATATTCATAGGAAGTCCTGGGGCCCTTCTCTTCCATTTTCCTTCAGAATTTTTCAGATGACCAGGGGCAGGTTCTCCTAAAGTTAGCTCTATCTAGGGAAACATGTGCTAATCTACTGCAGGACAGGTACCATTCTCTGTGGCAGTGGTTCTCAAACCTTAGCAAGCTTCAGAATCACCTGGAGAGGTTGTTAGAAATGCAGAGTTCTGGGCTCCACCCCTGGAGTTTCTGATTTGGTACAGGATAGAACTGAAGAATCGGAATTTCCACCAAGTTCTCCAGGGACGCTGATGCTACTGTTTGGGGGACCTCGGTCTGAGATGCATTTGCCTACAGATATCTACAGAGAATTTTTCAGATGGTTTCTAGACGCTGTAGATGCCAGATTTGGGCAGAAAGGTCAATAAACAGAACTTTTGGATATATCTTAACAAAATTCTTGATGGCATTCACTAGGGAGAAGCTGAATCCTTGGCAAATTTTGAAGAATTACTAGAATCATACCCATACAGCCATCTCTATGTTATTATCCCCCTATTTTCTACTACTCATGGTCATCTATGGACTATATGGTATTATGACAGAGAACAAACAAATAAGAGACAGTACTTGGATTATTATAATTTCCCTTTTGCAGCTAAGAGATCATTTCTTTGGATGTCTTTTAAAATTGAAAAGAATCTTTGAAACCACACGATGGCAGTGTAATCACATGAGTGACTGTCTCAAGATGCCTGAATTGGGCTTTTGAACCTAAGTCTACATTAATAAATAATTCCAAAAGCTAAGCATCTGCAATTTTGGCTTAACAGCTATTGGCTCATAAAGTGTAAATGACAAGTTGTAGTTGGATACCTCTACAAAAACCCTCAGTCAGAGCTTTCAATATTTTTACAATGCCTGAGACAAAATACAGTTTTTCCCCCTCTCTGCTGTTTCAGTGTGGCAACAGCTTCACAAGAACAAGCAACAGATCATTTCATGCATGAGCTATGTAACAAATTCAATCCAAAATAACTCCTGCTTCAGTTTAGCAAATTACTGTGTGATAGCAAATTCGCTTCTAGACTTTAATCATCTTTGAAAAGTGAATTTATTTTTTCTCTAGCTTTGCTTAATTTTAGATATTTGCATGCCTATAAACTTCTTCCAAGCAAGTAAAATGGAACTTTTTCTAGATTTGTTTACTAAAGCATCTACTCAGAGCTTTGCTTTTGATGGTGATATTTTAAGATGGCATTAAGTCTTTGGTGCATTTTAATTTGGCTGGTTGGGTAGTAATCTGTACTTTATAATCTATACCCCATTATCATATCAGATGTACAGAAGTTTTACGACAGGATCTTGTTGAAATGAAAGACATAATCTACTGTTTCAATCCCTGTCCTGTCGCAAAATATTCTGTACTGTCAGTAGAAATGGTAGGTCTCTGGTATGAGGAGGTGGAAAGAGGAAAGGCTGATTTAATATTAAATATTAAAAAATGCTCCTTTATTTGCCTCTTGATACAGTGCTCAGGTCAGCTGAGCAATTAAAATATTTAAATAAGACTATTGCAAATGTCAGTAGATATGGGTGTCAGCAGATGGGAAAAAAGACCCTACAAACTTCAAAAGCACACAGGGTTCAGTTCTAGTTTGATGACAGAAGTCTGTCTTTGCCAAAGATGATAGGACTTAAAAAACAGCAGCAACCAGACAGAAGTGGGGAAGAAGGAAACAATGCCTTTTCACAAACTGTCCTTATCTGTCCTCCTGAACACATGCAGACTTTCCCGACCAACCGCGGACACCCTGATTCTGGTTTTGGATGCTGCCCTTACATTGAGGATCAAAGGTTCCCTCAGGGCATTACAAATTAGATAAAATACTCTCTGGGAAATACACTGTGAAAGAGATTTTCCCAAATGCAGAGATCTGAAGGGGAAGGTGTATTAATGTACAAAAAGAGAAAACCCAATGTCTAAAATCATCTCCCCAGATGCAGACAGAAGTCATTAAAATATTATTTTGAGGATGTAGCTATTGCTCTGATGTGGGTACCATGTGCTGCACTTTATTGCCACGTGTATCAGGTGGAATGGGAGCTCAGAGAGCCCACCAGTGCTGTTGTGCTTCACAGCACAGCAACAGCATCCAGTTTCAGAGGTTACAACTTCCCAGGGCCTCACTGCAATTGATGGGCTGCACAGTGTTCAGAATTTCTTATTTGCCCCATGTCATCTGGGTTTTTAACCTGCTCTCCTAGTTGAGCCATTCCATATTCAGCTAACTTGTTGTGCATTGGTGTCTAATTTATTTTCTTCCAGAATCTCAAATCGAGATCATCCACTTAAAGTAGGATAGATATTAAGATTTGAAAAATTACACTCTGCAAGACAATTGGCCTCATGCATACATTCAGCCACACAGAGCCAAGCTTGTCTGTGGCAGGTATTATTATCCCCACTCTGGATATAAAAAGAAAAGTAACTTGTCTGTGGATTAGACAGTTACTAACTGGCAGTGCTGGGATTCTTATGCAGGCTGGTTCGGTAACTCTAAAGTCTGTGTTCTTAATCATTAACAGAGATGGAAAGACTTATCAGTCATTACACTTCCTACTTTCAAAACAGCTATTCCTTCTCCCCACTTCACTCCTCCACTGTGATGACTAAAGAGGAACAAATTATCTATTTTTTGGTTCAAGCATTTATTATAGGCAGTTTCTAAAAAGCAAACTCCACATGAATGCTACGTATTTTTAATTCTGACACATATGCTAACATTTAAAGAACATTCCATGTAATATTTATATGCATAATACATATTGGCATATGATGTTGGACAGTTACAATTTTATCAAAGTGAACTTATTAGGAGTACTATATGAGCTATCATTCTTTTTGACAATTCAATCAGGCTTCAAAATTCAAAAGAAGTTTAACTTGCCTCATTGATTGACTTATTCATTATTTATACCCTATTTCAAAAAAAGGATTTAAAATAACTTGCACAAAAAGGAAAGACCCATAAAATAGAATCATTAAAGCAAGGATGAAAAAAAAAGGACCATGCAATAAAAAGGACAAAATTTTTAGATTAAAGAAAATTATTGTAATCAGACATACTTTATCCATGAGTTTTTAGATAGTAAAAACAAATAAGCAAATAAAAATATAGCTCTCTGATTAAAAAATAATATTTTTAAAATAAAATACAGATATCTTTTTAATATTAAAATTACCTGTCTCTTATACACATCTAGATGTGTATAAGAGACAGAAATATAGCTCTCTGATTAAAAAATAATATTTTTAAAATAAAATACAGATATCTTTTTAATATTAAAATTATGTTTTGGCTTGTGTATGTGGTGTGAGGTAAGAGTGAAGATTCTTTTTTAAAAAACTTTCTATATGAATATTCAAAGGGCTTCTCTGGTGGCTCAGACAGTAAAGAATCTGCCTGCAATGCAGGAGACTCAGGTTTGATCCCTGGGTCAGGAAGATACCCTGGAGAAGGGAATGGTTACCCACTCCAGTACAAATATTCCAGGGACTCAATGCTGTTTACTGAAAAGGCCAGTACATGCCAACTGCACTGTGGGGTGATTTTTATGATAATCAATTAATTCTGTATGAAAGGGTCATTTTTTCTGGACTTTTGTTATGTTCCTTTGGCCTACCAATTCAGTTCAGTTCAGTTGCTCAGTCGTGTCCAACTCTTTGCGACCCCATGGACTGCAGTATGCCAGGCCTCTCTGTCCATCACCAACTGCTGGAGTTGACTCAAACTCATGTCCATTGAGACAGTGATGCCATCCAAACATCTCATCTTCTGTCATCCCCTTCTCCTCCCCCTTTCAATCTCTCCCAGCATCAGGGTCTTTTCCAATGAGTCAGTTCTTTTCATCAGGTGGCCAAAGTATTGGAGTTTCAGCCTCAGCACCAGTCCTTCCAATGAACGCCCAGGACTAGTCTCCTTTAGGATGGACTGGTTAGATCTCCTTGCAGTCCAAGGGACTCTCAAGAGTCTTCTCTAACACCACAGTTCAAAAGAATCAATTCTTTGGCACTCAGCTTTCTTTAGAGTCCAACTCTTACATCCATACATGACTACTGGAAAAACCATAGCTTTGACTAGATGGACCTTTGTTGGCAAAGTAATGTTTCTGCTTTTTAATATGTTGTCCTTTCTTCCAAGGAGTAAGTATTTTTTAATTTCATGGCTGCAGTCACCATCTGCAGTGATTTTGGAGCCCCCAAAAATAAAGTCTGACACTGTTCCCACTGTTTCCCCATCTATTTGCCATGAAGTGATGGGACTGGATGCTATGATCTTAGTTGTCTGAATGTTGAGCTTTAAGCTTTTTCACTCTCCTATTTCACTTTCATCAAGAGGCTCTTTAGTTCTTCTTCACTTTCTGCCATTAGGGTGGTGTCATCTGCATATCTGAGGTTATTGATATTTCTCCTGGCAATCTTGATTCTAGCTTGTGCTTCATTCATTGGTCTATTCATCTATATCTAAACCAATACTATTTTATCTAATTACTATTCCTATAACTAGTAATGAAATTCTCTAATTCTGTTCCTATTCTTCAAGATTGTCTTGGTTCTTCTTAGATCTTTACTTTCCCAATAAATTTTAGATCCAGCTTCTCAATTCTAAAAATAACTGGAAGGATTTTGATTGTGACTGAGTTAACACTATCAGTCACTTCGGGTTGAATCTTCCAGTCCATGGCCAAAGTATATGCCTCCATTACTTAGTTCTTTTAAATTTATTTCAATGATATTTTGTAGTTTTAAGTTAGAGGCATTATATAGCTTGCATATAATTTATTTTTTACATTTGATATTCTCTAATGCAATTATTAACTGATTCTTTTAAAATATTCATTTTTATTTGTTTGCTTTTTGGATACAGAAATACAATTAGTCTCTTCACTGATATAATATCCAGCTGACCTTCATAAAGTTACTTATTAGTTCCAACAGTATGCAGTTTCTTTCATGAGGTGTCCTAAGCACATAATCACATCATGCAGGAATAATGGCAGTTTTAAGTCTTTCTTGCCAGTCCATCTTTTTCTTGCCTTATTACAATGGATGAGACCTCAAGTGCAATACTGTAAAGAAGTGGTGACAGCAGCATCTTTGTCTTGTATTTCTAATCTTAATAGGACGGTTTTAGCCTTTTACCACAAAGTATGTTTGCTGTATTTATTTTTATAGATTTTTAAAAAAATCAGACTTAAGTTTTTTTTCTCATTTTTTAAGACAATGTGAATATATGTATGAATGTGTGTATATGTTTCATTATAATGAGTGATGAATTTTTCACATGCTTTTCTGAATCTAGTAACATATATAATTGTGTCCTATTTTCCCCTAATACAATGGTGCACTAGAGAGATGTTTATCAATTGTAAAACTACCTTTGGATGCTTGTTACAAACCCTCTTGGGCAAGAAATATTATGTTTTATATATTGCTAGATGGATTGTAGATTTAATTTTGAAAGATAAGACAACAAAGTTTTTAGGAAAAATATAAGCAAATATATGTAAGAGCTTGAGTAGGCAAAGTATTATTAAACAAGTCTCCAAAAGTTAAACACAAAGAAAAAAGAAAAAAGTGATGAAAATTTCAACCATATTAAAATTAAGAATCTCTACTCATTGAAGGAAATAAGTATTAATGGAGTGAAACTATGCAATGTGGGAGAAGATATTTGTAGTATGTGTGATTATGAAGGACTGTACAGAATATTGAAAGAACTTCTACTGACCAATAATAAAATGTAGGTAACCGACTTACAAACCAGCCATAACAGAGAATATGGATTCACAAAAGAAAAACTCCAAATCACAATATATATATGGAAAAAGAATAAATATCATTAACTATCGGGGGGTTTACATTAAAATCATAATGAGACACCATTAAACACCCCCCTAGAATTGCTAAAATGAAAAATACACACAATATCAAGTGTTATCAAGGGTGGAGCAAGTAGAGTATTGCTTATGAAAGAATAGTTTGACAAGCACTTTGGAAAACTTTTTCTTGGTATCTATCTGATGTAGGAATTCCACTACTAGGTATTTATACTACGTATAGACTGATAAAACATATGTAAAGGAATATTCAAAGCAGTACTATTCCTTTTAGCCACAAATGGAAAATGATTCCAATAACTACCGCAGTAGCCAGCCTCTGAGATGGAATGCAATGTTCATGCCTCCTGGTGTCCACATTCTTTTGCAGTTCACTCTCACACTGAAACCATCTGTGTAACCATAGAGTATGGCAGAAGTGATGGTTTGTCACTTCTGAGATTCAGTTACCAAAGACTGCAGCTTCTCTCCTGGATCTTCCTGTCCCCTCCTCCTCCCTTATCACTCTCTTGGGAAAGCCAGCTACCATATCAGAAGAAATGCTATGAAGACATCTATATGATGAGGAACTGAAGCTTTTTGCCAGTGGACACATAAGTAAACTTGGGAGCAGTTTGCCTTAGTCAATTCTTCAAAGACTGAACTTGGCTGGCAGCTTAAACAAAATCTCCTAAGAGACTCTGAGTCAAAATCCCCCAGTGGCATCACTCCCAGGTTCCTGATTCTCAGGAGCAATGTAAGATAATGTTTGCTCTTTTAAGGTGCAAGTTTGTTGCCAATTAGGAATAATGTATATGCAGAAATAGATAATTATATCCATCATCAATAACAAAACTGAAAATTATGGATCACTTATCAAACTACAACTATATCCAACATTACAGATGAATCTCACAAATATGTTTATAAAAGAAACCAGATACTCAAAAGAGTATACACATCATTATTTAATTTGCATAAAGATCAAAAGCCAGCTGGCAAATGAATCTATCGTAATAGAAGTCAGTATACTTACTCTTCTATGAGGCATAAGGGGGCTTCTATGAATTTTGATGTTATATTTCATAATCTGAATATTGGTGACATGGATGTATTCATTTTGAAAAATGTACCACCGTGAAAGCTTATGATTCATTCACTTTTCTATTGTATGTTATAATTACACAGGTTAGTTGGGTTAAAGGAGGATGTATCATGTGAATTTCTGGGTGAGGGTCTTTGAACAACATACTGAACAATTGTCTGATGACAGTTTCTTAAAAGTACAGAATCACTTCATGTGTTGTCATTTCTTATACTGATTCTTGATAAAAAAATCAAGCACAAAATAGTGAATCATTGTAACATGAAGAAAACGCTCTATGGAATTGAATTAATAAGGTCCCAGTATATAGTTTTCTAATAATTAAATTTAATTCTGGGATAAGGTTGGCAGTGTTTCTCAAACTTTAATATGCATAAGAAATATCTAAGGGATTGACTTAGAAATGGGAGATACTTTGTTTCTATTCCCAGAGAGTCTGATTCAGCAGGACTGAGAAAGAGCCATTAATTTGTATTTTTAACAGATGCTCCAGTGAAACACTTTGTAAAATCTGAAATAAAACTGTACAGGTGTTTTAAATAAAACTGTACAGGTGTTTTTGCAAACCTTGGTACATACATTTCTAAATTCCAAATAGAAACCATGGTTTTAACCACACACACAGTATTCAATACTTTTTTCTAACTTCTATCAAAATGAGGGTAGACAAAATTAAAGCTTGAATAGAAAAGCTTGTATTTTAAATTTCTTTGGAGAATAAAGATTATATGAACTAAAAAGAATCACATATACTTTGCTGATTCTAACATATAACTTCTTTTGCACAGGGGTGATGTATAAAATACACATATGTGATGTACAATAAAATGTCACTCTCATATGAACACTACCTCTCATATACACACTTACACTGTAGCCCAAAGGACAACTCAATCCTCAGATAAAAACGCCTACAAAAATGTTTATAAAACAAACAAAACAATTTCCAACAAGATCACAGGGTTTCTTAGAAGTTTCTCTCTTCCTAGTTTGTGTCCCTCACTATGGTTCACAAATCTGCACTTGGTTGTGGATGTGACTGTAGCTGACAGAACATGTGATTCTGACTTGGAGGGAAGAAAAAACAATAGCTCTCAGAGGACAGATATCCAAATAACCTGTTTTTATGCAAATACACTCATAACAAAGCAAGGCAAGAGGTATCCTGAATATATAAGATATGTAGGCAGAATTATTTATAAACTGTATTATTGTGAAACTGCCCAAGAGGCATCAGCAAGTCTTTAAAGGTCCCTTATGATCACTGTTATAAGTACTGCTGGAAATAACATACGGCAGTAATAAACGATGGGTAGCTACAGAAGCAGGCATACCATTTACTTTATCAAACGGGGTTTATTTTTCCTCTGTAGTCTCCTCTTAATAATATGAGCCCCAAAGTGAGGTCTGTGTCTAGATTTATGAAGTAAGTGAAAACAGGGAGGTCCCGGGTCCTCATGCACACCAGTAACTCTGTAATCAAGCAACAGCTTACTGGGAAGGGGATATGGCCACCTCTGTGCTTTGTACATTAGCTAGGCCTATTGGTGCTCATTAAATTCTTAATGGGGATGATGACACTACAGCTGAAAGATTATAAATGCAGCTACCCTAGGTGCAAAATTATGGGCCAGATTTCAAGCCCCCATTGCTGAGCCCTATGGATTTTTTATTAGAACTATCATATGAAGGGATGTATAAACAGAATTATTAACATCTTCCCTCTCTACAGAGTAACCATTTGCCCTGTTGAAGCAGGCAACATCTCCCCTTCTAGGCAGTGAAATTTAGGGTAATCAGTAGTCAAGGTAGTGTCTCAAAGGGCCAAAGACTAGCAAGGATGCTAGCAAGCTGGCAGAAGTGGAATAGGAAATGTGTGTGTGTGTGTCTGTGTGTGTGTGTATACTTACAGATATATACAAAAACACATAATGTACAAATATACATATATATAAGGCCATTAATGCACACACACGCACATATATATATAAACCCTGCTGCTGCTAAGTCACTTCAGCCATGTCCAACTCTGTGCGACCCCATAGATGGCAGCCCACCAGGCTCCCCCATCCCTGGGATTCTCCAGGCAAGAACACTGGAGTGGGTTGCCACTTCCTTCTCCAATGCATGAAAGTGAAAAGTGAAAGTGAAGTCGCTCAGTCGTGTCCGACCCTCAGCGACCCCATGAACTACAGCCTTCCAGGCTCCTCTGTCCACGGGATTTTCCAGGCAAGAGTACTGGAGTGGGGTGCCATTGCCCCATTGCCTTCTCCGATATATATAAACACACGCACACACATATATATATACACATACATGAAAGAAAGAAGACGAAACACTTTCAGAACAAAATCAAAATTCCATTAGAGAAGTTATATCTATATTAAACTAAACATAGCAGAAATGTATTAACCAGTGCAAAACAGCAATCTGGAGCTACCTAGTTATTTTTCTCACATACTAACTTCACTGAAGGCTAGAGAGAATTCAACACCTCACATCTCACTTTTGACTGATGGCGACTATCATGCATAAAAGAGTGGGTGAGATGCAGTCTAGGAGGGGTTCTCAACACTGCCCCTCATAATCTGAGAAGGGAATGATGGTCGGCTGATCATAAAAATCATCCCCAACTCTCCTCCCATCCCTGAACCCCTGCCCTTGGCAATGTGACTTGCAGTTTCTCCCTTCTGGAGGTGAAGTTTTCTTCCCCATCCCTTGGACCTTGGCTGGCCTTGTTATTTGCTTTGGCCAGTGGACTACAGCAGAAGTGATGGTGTGCCAGTTGTGAGATTAGACCTAAGAGGCCAGCTTACACCAGCCAGACATGCTGCCCTGCCAGCTACCCACTGACACATAAGAGATTCCAACTGAGTCTGGCATTGTCTGAGAGCATGACTGCCCAGTCTATCTGTGGACTCTAAATAAATAATGAATAGTTATTGTTTTCTGTCATTAAATTATAAAGCAATGTGTCAAACAGCAGTAAGTACATTATCTTGCCCAGCATTATCATTAAGAAATTCCCTCTCTGAAGAAAAGCTATTTTTTGCATCCCTTTTTTGAGCCTAGATTATAGCCACTATTATCATTTTTGTTATCTCATGTGAGGTACAGTTCAAAGTAACTCATACATTTACTACAATTAATGGCTTTAAAAATTCTGATTTCTGGTAAAGTGCTTTACCTAGATGGGAGGTGTGGCTCTAACCATAGAGACACTATTCTCTTGTCATTGACCCTTTGCATTAGAAATGGTAGTTCAAAGGAGCTGCAGCCAGTAGAGAAAAGCAGTGGGAAGATTAAAAGTGATCCTGGCATGGGGTAACTGGGGACCCAGATGAAAAGGGAGTTGCATCATGAATAGGCAAACTCTCTAGTAACCTTTTCATCCTCAATTGGCACTTTGAACTGAAATCAACCTCAAAAGCTCAGGATGAAATGCATTCAGAAAATGACTAGTATCTTTAAATCATCATGAACAGGTATCAAGTGGGACATTGGTCCCAGGGTGCTCCTCTGTAAGTGAACAGAGACAAACATCCTAATATTCTTTCTTCCTAAAAACCAAGCTCTAATTACTGAGCAGATTGTTCCCAGGCAAAGACATCTGAAACTAACCCAGTATCCAATCTATTACATATTTGAATTCAAATGATAAAAGAAACCATAAAATTTTAAACATGGGCTCTCTAAAAACACTGGTGATCACAACATATTGAAAAATCTACAACTTGGAAGAGGTTGTAAAATATCATCAAGGCAAAAAAAAATAAATAAACATTTCTATTCTCTTGACTCTTGCAGATTTCCTGCTTTGGCCCAAGGATAGCTGCCACATAAAACCCTCTTCATGAAGACAGAAGCAGAAAGGGAGAGGTCACAGTTATTACTACTTTTAACCACCATCACATGTGTTTCATGGCCAAGTCTGCAAATACCAGCGTCACTAGCTGCAAAGAAACACAAAATTTAAATGAGAGTGAATTTCACACTTGAGGCAACAGGCAGCTTTACATTTGGATATGACATTCAGAGCTATGTAAAAATACTACTTTGCATACAGATTATTGAATGCTTTGCCTTGGAAACCAGTTCATGGTCTGTATGCCAGGAACAAGGGAAAACTGGTGGTGATGACTGGCAGAGTCTTTCATTTAAGTTATAGAAGTCCAAGAAGGAATATAATTCTCCCAAAGTTTTTTTTTTTTTTTTTTTTTAAGAAGAAAGGAAACCAGGAAGCTTTGGGATTGGACTTACAGGCATATACAATGAGAGAAATGCACTCTTTGAAAGTCGGAGAAACTATCATTTCCCCCAAATTGGTAGTGAAAATAACTATAGAAATTTATACAATCATGCTAAATAGCATAGCACAGTTCATCAGATTATCTTTCTTAAAAAATTTAAAGTTCTTGGAAAGCAATATCTGGATACTTCAAAAATTAACTATCACAATAAGAGTTACTCATTATTGAAGGTCTAAATGTGAAGGCCGTGTAGCTGATTTTTTATAATAACCTTTGTCCACTCAGCATCCCACATCAAAGGTATTATTATTATTCCAATTTGAAAAATAGGGGAAATGAAAAAAAAAAAAAAAACGGATTCATCAGGAGTCATATTCTAAATACATGAATGATTTAAATAAATATTTTTGATTAGAAGAATTTTAATGCTTTTTCTTTTGGTGTCTTTCACTTTTTTTCATTTTCTGCTGGCTCTATGAAGACATCAAAGTTCTAACAATACAGATTCCTCTAAGAACTTTCTTCTCTCCTCCATCTCCCCTTTCTATTCATGTCTCAGAATTCCTCTATTCTCCATTTACATATCTGTTTTTCATTGATCATCTTATTCTCAAACTCTTGTTCCATTAAATTCTATGGTTCCACTCCATGAAAACAAGAAGCAGATTTTAGATCGTGAGGAAGCCTTCATCATAACTAGCATATCTGTGGCTGTTCCTCCAGTTAGCATTGTAAGTCACACAAGTTTCCAAAGGTAACCAGTCTTTGAAGACATCCCTCTGTACCAAACTTCTAGACTAGTATGCATATGGCCATCATTTTCTCATTTAATTGTTGTCAAAGACCCTTGTTTAACGTCTGTGTGTACATGTTTTAACAAATAAGAACTTTAGATTGGTGAAGAAGGCAGAAGTTCTTACACTATGTGTCCTTTTCAGAGCAGATGCGTTTTAATTCAGGTAACTAGAAACCACTCCAACTCTTTGACCTCAAAGCTGACACATAATTAATCTTTAATGAGTTATTAATATTCTTTGCAAAGTTTTAAAAAGCCGGGCTAGAGACTAATAAAATTATTAAAATTTAAAAAATTAGTCCTGAACAGATGAGTAGGATATTTTACTATCTTGTCAGGTAGATAATGTATTTGAATACTAAGTATGTGGAATGTGCTACTCTACACAGGCTGGCCTTTGCAAACATTTGCACTTTTAAAACTATTTGTCCTCTAGTCTTTTCATATATTTTCAACCAGAATAGTTGTATTGTTCATTTTCAAAAAGCTAAAATAATAAAAGAAAACATAAGATTCAAGACAGTTGAATCTTAAGACTTCATATTAGATACCATAAAGAACACATATTTCAAGATTGATAGCAATAATAATTTGAGGCTAAATATAACTAGAATTGGCATCTTCACCATTTCAACAGAACTGTAGTATTAAGGTAGATACCATTGTTTCTCCTTAGATAATTTTCCAATTTTGAACAAGATAATAGACATGAAAATCCTTTGTAAAGCATAAAGTGCTTAACAACACTTATGATGATATGATTATTAAAATACATCAGACTGCTGGACCACATAGTTTAAATTATAGACATTCTCTGCAAAATGCACACTTCTATGTATACTATATATGAGTATGGCTAGCCTATCACTTTGCATTCTCTTAAGTTTAAATGTAAATTTAGCAACACAGAGTTGAAATATACAATGGAGATATTTCACGATTCTATAATATAAGGAAACATAATTTGCTAGTAATAGCCAACACACTTTATCCTTGTGGGAATACATAGGCAATTTCAGTGATACTACAGAACTTCCTCCTCAAGATTTACAAAGTTTCAGACTAAGCTTGCAAAACACTAGTTATGTGGAGCCTCTCACCAAGGTAGGCTTGTCCAGGAAGTCTGAGCTCCTTGCTGCTGTGCTGAAGTGAGACACATTTTGTTGTCGGCAAGCTTCCTTCCCTTTCTTCTCTACATTCAGACCATTGATTAATGATGGCACAAGACACAGTGAGATCGACAGTATTTTAAAATAGGACAATTTCTTTTCCCTAGTTTCTTGGGCCTATCATTTATAACACAGAAAAAAAAAAAAAATTCAGATATCTCCCAGCCTGTGCATCATTATTGTTTCTGAAGCCAATAGGCAGTTTTTTATTTCAACTTGGAAAGAGCTATTATGATCCATCAGGCACTTACAATTGAGTCACTTCAAACTGCTTTAAAATTAATACACAGATTTCATTTGATTTTTCCCTCTATGTTCTATCTCCTTTTGGGCCCAGAAGATGGAAATAGTATTCATAATATTCATAATATAGTAAAAGACACTTGCCTTCAATGTGTACTTAGACAATAGACTATGTTAGAAAGTTATGATATAATTATATATTGTTGTACTATCAGTTTATAAGATACTACCTAATTTTAGAGATGTTAAAATGTGAAAAAACTGTGTCTCAGTATATATGATATAAATTGTGTGTGTGTGTGTGTGTGTGTGTGTAAGGAAGGAAGATGGAGAAGTTAAAATCTGACAATAGAAAAATTCAACGAGTTTTATACGTTACATATTTTTCCAAATACATATCAGCAGAATCATTTAAATACACTCTTTGCATGCTTCACATGAGAGCAAATATCCAGGTATTTGATTCATTTCAACATCAATAATTCTCAGGGATTCTGAATCTTTTCCATCATGACTACACTGGACCTGACCTTCAGGAGTGAAAGGGACCAAGAATGAATAAGATCCATCAACAGAAAATGACGTATGTTGATGGTCAGAAGGGATAATATATCCTTGAAAAGGCAAGGAAATTTTAAACATTTTGTTGATAGAGAACAAAATGGGCTAAACATTTTGTTTCCTATATTGTCAAGCTTCCTGGGATGCTATTTTAATTTACTCATTTACCATTCAATTTTAATCCTAAATTAAATTGATATATCATGTATTTTTTTTTTTCAAAAATTACCAAGTCCTAAATCACAAATCCTGAAGTTGCCTTCTATTTTTTTTTCCTTTTCTTTTTTGAACGTATATGTCAGTGATTGTCCTTTTCCTCTTGAAAGTCATCTTTCTCTGGAATTATATCTGGGTCATTCTATTTCTTTTCCACCTTTTTCCATCTTTTCAGGAGTCACAAACATAGGTCCTGCCCCCAGAAGAAAGTGGGTAGAATTCCTGTGGGTTAATTCCCACAGAGCTGTGGGCCCAGGACCAATAGGAGAGGGCTTGCCCTCCAGTAAAGAGGTGTGAACTAATCACATGTCTAACTGTTTGTTCCCATACAGGAAGATGTGTCCAGAGTTCCTACATCTGATTTTTTTAAATATTGAATCACATATTTTAAAATGGAATTTGCCTGCCATTCAAAATACATCTGTAAGTAAAATTCAGCTCTAAGGCTGCCAGTTTGTAACATCTGTTCTAAGTAAATCTTTATCTCACTTGTCGGTTTCCCTTTCTCTAGATCCCCCTGAATGTAGGGAATTTAGCAAATTTCTCTCATAGTCTTCTTGGCTTTCCCCTTTAGTGTCTTCTCCTTAGTTATCTCACCCAAATCATCTATGCTGATGGTTCGCACTTCTACCTACTAGTTCTGATTTCTCCTTTGAGTTTTTAGGATCTGACTTTCAAACAAGTAATTGTTCACATATGTCTCATTCAGTATTTTTCAAACTATATACACCAAATAATTTTCAAACTTCAAATTTTCATTTTCCATATCTATTCACTAAAACTTGCTACTTGAGTTCCAGTCTTTACACCCTCACTAACTAATCCTGTTCAGTTTAGTTCAGTTAAGTTGCTCAGTCCTGTCTGACTTTTTGTGAACCCGTGAACTGCAGCTTGCCAGGCCTCCCTGTCCATCACCAACTCATGGAACCCACCCAAACCCATGTCCATTGAGTCAGTGATGCCATCCAACCGTCTCGTCCTCTGTCGTCCCCTTCTCCTCCTGCCCTCAATCTTTCCCAGCATCAGGATCTTTTCCAATGAGTCAGCTCTTCGCATCAGGTGGCCAAGATATTGGAGTTTCAGCTTCAACATCAGTCCTTCCAATGAATACCCAGGACTGATCTTCTTTAGGATGGACTGGTTGGATCTCCTTGCAGTCCGCAGTCCAAGGAACTCTCAAGAGTCTTCTCTAACACCACAGTTCAAAAGCATCAATTCTTCGGCACTTCGTTTTCTTTATAGTCCAACTCTCACATCCGTACATGACCACAGGAAAAACCATAGCCTTGACTAGATGGACCTTTGTTGGCAAAGTAATGTCTCTGCTTTTTAATATGCTATTTAGGTTGGTCACAACTTTCCTTCCAAGGAGTAAGCGTCTTTTAATTTCATGGCTGCAGTCACCATCTGCAGTGATTTTGGAGCCCAGAAAAATAACGTCAGCCACTGTTTCCACTGTTTCCCCATCTATTTGCCATGAACTGATGGGATCAGATGCCATGATCATAGTTTTCTGAATATTGAGCTTTAAGCCAACTTTTTCACTCTCCTCTTTCACTTTCATCAAGAGGCTCTTTAGTTCTGCTTCACTTTCTGCCATAAGGGTGGTGTCATCTACAT
>SJYT01025168.1:16258-46241 GCA_006410635.1 Cephalophus harveyi | reverse complement strand
TCTAAAACCAGCTTGAACATCTGGACGTTCATGGTTCACATATTGCTGAAGCCTGGCTTGGAGAATTTTGAGCATTACTAGCGTGTGAGATGAATGCAATTGTGCAGTTTTGAGCATTCTTTGGCATTGCCTTTCTTTGGGACTGGAATGAAAATTGACCTTTTCCAATCCTGTGGCCACTGCTGAGTTTTCCAAATTTGCTAGCATATTGAGTGCTGCATTTTCACAGCATCATCTTTCAGGATTTGAATTAGCTGTACTGGAATTCCATCACCTTCACTAGCTTTGTTTGTAGTGATGCTTTCTAAGGTCCACTTGACTTCACAGTCCAGGATATCTGGCTCTAGGTGAGTGATCATACCATANAAATTTGCTAGCATATTGAGTGCTGCATTTTCACAGCATCATCTTTCAGGATTTGAATTAGCTGTACTGGAATTCCATCACCTTCACTAGCTTTGTTTGTAGTGATGCTTTCTAAGGTCCACTTGACTTCACAGTCCAGGATATCTGGCTCTAGGTGAGTGATCATACCATAGTGATTATCTGGGTTGTGAAGCTCTTTTTTGTACAGTTCTTCTGTGTATTCTTGCCACCTCTTCTTAATATCTTCTGCTTCTGTTAGGTCCATACCATTTCTGTCCTTTATCGAGCCCATGGGGAGTATCAAATAGTGAGAACTCACACAAAAGAAACCACTTGAACTCAAGACTCTGCATCACCCAACCACCAGTAGCACCCTGTGCATCTAAACAACAAACAAAACAAAAATACAAATCCAATCATCAGCAGACAGGATCACCACCTCACTCAGCCTTGCCCATCAGAGGAAAAGCAAACAAAAAAACTCCACACAAATCTCACCCTACATAAAGCTTACACAAACCAATGGACCAAACTTAGGAGAGCAGAAACCAAAAGGAAGAAAGAATTCAATCGTGAAGCCTGGGAAAAGGAGACCTCAAACACAATAAGTTAAAAAACAATAATAATGAAAAGGTGGAGAAATACTACCCAAATGAAGGAATAAATTAGAAACACAGAACTCCAAACAAATGAAGAGGAAATAGGCCAACTACCTGAAAAGCAATTCAGAATGATAATAATATGATCAAAAATCTTGAAAATAAAATGGAGAAAATCCAAGAATCAGTTAACAAACACCTAGAAGAATTAAAGAATAAACATACAGAGACAAACACAATTACTGAATTTAAAAATACTCTGGAAGGAATCAATAGCAGATTACCTGAAGCAGAAGAATGAATCAATGAGCTGGAAGATAAAATGTTGGAAATAACTTCTGAAGAGCAGAATAAAGTAAAAAGAGTGAAAAGAACTGAGGCTAGTCTCAGACACCTCTGGGACCACATCAAATGCACCAACATTTGAATTATAGGGATCTCAGAAGAAGAAGAGGAAAAAAAAGGGTATGAGAAAATTTTTGAAGAGATTACAGTTGAAAATTTCCCCAACATGGAAAAGGAAACAGTCAATCAAGTCCAAGAGGCACAGAGAGTCCCGTACAGGATAAACCCAAGGAGAAACACACCAAGACACATACTAATCAAACTAACAAAGACTAAACACAAAGAAAGAATATTAAAAGTAGCGAGGAAAAAGCAACAAGTAACATACAAAGGAAAGCCCATACATTTAATATCTGGTCTTTCAGCAGAAACTCTGCAGGCCAGAAGGGAATGGCAGGATATATTTAAAGTACCAAAAGGGAAAAATCTATGACCAAGATTACTGTACTCGGCAAGGATATCATTCAAAATTGATGGAAAAATAAAAAGCTTTTCAGACAAACAAAAGTTAAGAGAATTCAGTACCACCAAACCAGCTCTACGACAAATGTTAAAGGGACTTATATAGTTAAGAAATAAAGAGAAGAAAAAAGATCTACAAATCAACCCCAAACAATTTAGAAAATGGCAGTTGCTGCTGCTGCTAAGTCACTTCAGTCGTGTCCGACTCTGTGCGACCCCATAGACAGGAGCCCAACAGGCTCCCCTGTCCCTGGGATTCTCCAGGCAAGAACACTGGAGTGGGTTGCCATTTCCTTCTCCATTGTGTGAAAGCGAAAAGTGAAAGTGAAGTCGCTCAGTCGCATCCGACTTCTAGCGACCCCATGGACTGCAGCCTACCAGGCTCCTCCATCCATGGGATTTTCTAGGCAAGAGTACTGGAGTTGCTGCTGCTGCTGCTGCTAAGTCGCTTCAGTCGTGTCCGACTCTGTGCGACCCCATAGACAGGAGCCCAACAGGCTCCCCTGTCCCTGGGATTCTCCAGGCAAGAACACTGGAGTGGGTTGCCATTTCCTTCTCCATTGTGTGAAAGCGAAAAGTGAAAGTGAAGTCGCTCAGTCGCATCCGACTTCTAGCGACCCCATGGACTGCAGCCTACCAGGCTCCTCCATCCATGGGATTTTCTAGGCAAGAGTACTGGAGTGGCTTGCTATTGCCTTCTCCGAGAAAATGGCAGTAGGAACATATATATCAGTAATTACTTTAAATGTAAATGGATTAAATACTCCAACCAATAGACACAGACTTGCTGAATGGATACAAAAACAAGACCCATATATATGCAGTCTACAAGAAACCCACTTCAGACCTAAAGACACATATGGATTGAAAGTGAGAGGATGGAAAAATATACTCCATGCAAACGGGAAGCAAAAGAAAGCTGGAGTAGCAATCTTCATATCAGACAAAATGGACCTTAAAATAAAGAATATTACAAGACATAAGGAAGGACACTACATAATGATCAAGGGCTCAATCCAAGAGGAAGACATAACAATCGTAAATATCTATGCACCCAACGTAGGAGCATCTCAATACATAAGACAAACACTAACAGACATAAAAGGAGAAATTGACAGTAACACATTAATAGTAGGAGACTTTACTATCCCACTCACACCAATGGACAGATCATCAAAACAGAAAATAAGGAAACACGTCTTAAATGATACATTAGATGAAATGGATCTCCTTGATATCTTCAGGACATTCCATCCAAATGCAGAAGAATACACCTTCTTCTCTAGTACACATGGACCATTCTCCAGGATAGATATCTTGAGTCACAAATCAAACCTCAGTAAATTTAAGAAAGCTGAAATCATATCAAGCATCTTCTCTGACTGCAATGCTATGAGACTAGATATCAATTACAAGAAAATAACTGTAAGAAACAAACACATGGAGATTAGAGAATACATTTCTAAATAACCAACAGGTTACTGAAGAAATCAAAAGGGAAATCAAAGAATTTCTAGAAACAAATGACAATGAAAACATGACAACTCAAAACCTATGGGATGCAGCAAAGACATTCTAAGATGTTCTTAGAACAAAGATGTTCTAAGACAGAAGTTTATAGCAATACAATCCTACCCTAAGAAATAAAAAAAACATTGAATAGACAACCTAACTTTACACCTAAAACAACTGGAAAAAGAACAAGAAAAAACCCCAAAATTAGTAGAAGGAAAGAAATCATAAAAATCCAAGCAGAAATAAATAAAAAAGAAATGAAAGAAACAATAGTAAAGATTAATAAAACTAAAAGCTGGTTCTTTGCGAAGATAAATAAAATTGACAAACCTTTAGCCTGACTCATCAAGAAGAAAGGAGAGAAGAATCAAATCAACAAAAATAGAAATGAAAAAGGAGAGGTTACAACAGGTAATGAAGAAATACAAAGGATTATAATAGACTATTATGAACAACCATATGCCAATAAAATGGATAATCTGGAAGAAATGGACAGATTCTTAGAAAAGTTCAATCCTCCAAGACTGAACCAGGAAGAAATAGAAATTATGAACAACCCAAATACAAGCACTGAAATTAAGGCTGTGATCAAAAATCTTCCAAAAAACAAAAGCCTAAGACCAGATGGCTTCACAGGAGAATTCTATCAGACATTTAGAGAAGAGAAAATGCCTATCCTTCTAAAACTGTTTCAAAAAATTGCAGAGGTAGGAACACTTCCAAACTCATTCTACGAGGCCACCATCACCTTGATACCAAAACCAGACAAAGGCAACACAAAAAAAGAAAACTACAGGCAGATATCACTGATGAACATAGATGCAAAAATCCTCAACAAAGTTTTAGCAGACAGAATTCAGCAACACATCAAAAAACTCATACACCATGATCAAGTTGGGTTTATTCCAGGGATGCAAGGATTCTTCAATATATGCAAATCAATCAATGTGATACACCATATTAACAAATTGAAAGATAAAAAAACCATATGATAATCTCAATAGAAGCAGAAAAAGCCTTTGACAAAATTCAGCAGCCATTTATGATTAAAACTCTTCAATAAATGGGCATAGAAGGAACCTACCTCAACAAAGTAAAGGCTATATATGATAAGCCTACAGCAAACATTATTCTCAGTGGTGAAAAACTGCAATCATTCCCCCTAAGATCAGGAACAAGACAAGGATGTCCACTTTCACCACTATTATTCAACATAGTTCTGGAAGTCCTAGCTACAGCAATCAGAGAAGAAAAAGAAATCAAAGAAATCCAGATCAGAAAAGAAGAAGTAAAGCTCTCACTGTTCTCAGGTGACATGATACTATACATAAAAATCCCTAAAGATAGTATCAGAAAATTACTAGAGCTAATCAGTGAATTTAGCAAAATTGCAGGATACAAAATCAATATACAGAAATCACTTGCATTTCTATATACTAACAATAAAAAAATCAGAGAGAAATTAAGGAATTAATCCCATTCACCACTGCAACAAAAAGAATTAAATATCTAGGAATAAACTTGCCTAAGGAGACAAAAGAATTGTACACAGAAAATTATAAGACACTAATGAAAGAAATCAAAGACAACATAAACAAATGGAGAGATATTCAATGTTCCTGGGTAGGAAGAATCAACATTGTGAAAATGAACCAAACACAATCTACAGATTCAATGTGATCCCTATAAAATTACCAATGACATTTTTCATAGAACTAGAACAAAAAATTTCACAATTCATATGGAAACACAAAAGACCCCAAATAGCCAAAGCAGTCTTGAGAAAGAAGAATGGAATGGGAGGAATCAACCTTCCTGACTTCAGATTATACTACAAAGCTACAGTCATCAAGACAGTATGTTACTGGCACAAAAACAGAAACATAGACCAATGGAACAAGATAGAAAGCCCAGAAATAAACCCATGCCCCTATGGGTACATTAATTTTGACAAATGAGGCAAGAATATACAATGGGACAAAGAGCCTCTTCAATAAAGGGTGCTGGGAAAACTGGACAGCTACATGTAAAAGAATGAAATTAGAACACGTCCTAACACCATACAAAAAGATAAACTCAAAATGGATTAAAGAGCTAAATGTAAGACCAGAAACTATAAAACTCTTAGAGGAAAACATAGGCAGAACACTCGATGACAGAAATCAAAGCAAGATCTTACAGTAATAGAAATAAAAACAAAGGTAAACAAATGGGACCTGATTAAACTTAAAAGCTTTTGCACAGAAAAGGAAACTATAAGCAAGGTGAAAAGACAACCCTCAGAATGGGAGAAAACAATAGCAAATGAAACAACTGACAAAGGATTAATTTCCAAAATATACAAGCAGCTCATACAACTCAATACCAGAAAAACAAACAACCCAATCAAAAAGTGGGAAAAAGACATAAACAGACATTTCTCCAAAGAAGACATACAGATGTCTAACAAACACATGAAAAGATGCTCAACATTGCTCATTATTAGAGAAACGCAAGTCAAAACTACAATGACATATCACCTCACACCAGTCAGAATGGCCATCATCAAAAAGTCCACCAACAATAAATGCTGGAGAGGGTGTGGAGAAAAGGGAATGCTCTTACTCTGTTGGTGGGAATGGAAATTGATACAGCCACCATGGAAGATGGTATGACGATTCCTTAAAAACTTAGGCATAAAACCACCATATGACCCAGAAATCCCACTCCTAGGCATATACCCTCAGGAAGCCAGAATTGAAAAAGACACACGTATCCCATTGTTCATTGCAGCACTATTTACAATAGCTAGAACACGGAAGCAACCTAGATGTCCATCAACAGATGAATGGATAAAGAAGTTGTGGTACATATACACAATGGAATATTACTCAGCCATAAAAAGGAACATCTTTGAGTCAATTCTGATGAGGTGGATGAACCTAGAACCTATCATACAGAGTGAAATGAGTCAGAAAGAGAAAGATAAGTATCACATTCTAATGCACATATACAGAATCTAGAAAAATGGTACTGAAGAATTTACTTACAGGGTAAGCAATGGAGAAACAGATATAGAGAACAGACTTATAGACATGGGGAGAGGGGAGGAGATGTATGGAAAGAGTAACATGGAAACTTACATTACCATATGTAAAATAGATGGCCAACAGGAATTTGCTGTATGGCTCAGGAAACTTGCGAGCCACGTGGCAGAGCAGTTCTCCTGGGTTCCCTTACCCTACTGCTCTCCACCTGGGTGCCCTTTCCCAATAAAATCTCTTGCTTTGTCAGCACATGTGTCTCCTCGGACAATTCATTTCCAAGTGTTAGACAGCCCTGGAAAGGGTCCGCCTTTCTGCAACAAATGGCGACTCTGGTGGGACTCTTCTTCACTGAGACTGACATCCTGACCACTCGGGGTACTCAGGGGCCAGCTTGCCTGCCAATGGACCAGACCCAGCGGCTGCAACTGGGACCCTTTTGTCCCTGGTCTGCTCCTGACGCGGACAACTGGCCAGAGTGCCCTGACCAGTAAGGAACAAGAGACTTTATTGACCTCTCTCCTGCTTCCTTCTCTCTTTCCTCTCCTTAACCTGTCCTATCCTTCCTTGTTTTTCTAGTCCCCTGGTCCTGGACGCAGGAATCTGGTCAAAGGGCCCTCAGCCTGAGCTGAGGATTGGAGACTGATCACCTCCTCTTGGCAGAGAACTCGAATTCTGGTTCTGGTCTGGTCTGATTTCTGGTAGGGCTGAGTTCCAGTCCTCCCTTCTCTGGAGGCCCAGGGAAAAGTCCCAATGCCTGGGTATCTGTAGGTGGCAGGAGACGTCTGTAAGGCCACCCCTTTCACCCCCCTCTCCCGCCTCTTCCGCCTTCTTCTTTCAACCTGGCTTCCTTTCCTCCCTTGAAATCTTTGATGTTAGTACTTGGATTCTTGTATTTAAGGGCTTCCCTGGTGGTGCAGAAGTTAAAGCATCTGCCTGCAATGTGGGAGACCTGGGTTTGATCCCTGGGTCGGGAAGATCCCCTGGAGAGGGAAATGGCAACCCACTCCAGTATTCTTGCCTGGAGAATCCCATGGACAGAGGAGCTTGGCGGGCTTGAGTCCATGGGTCGCAAAGAGTAGGACACAACTGAGCGACTTCACTTTCACTTTCAGGAAACTCAAACAGGGGTTCTGTATCAACTTAGAGGGATGGGATGGGGAGGGAGACGGGAGAGAGGTTCAAAAGGGAGGGAATATGTGTATACCTATGGCTGATTCATGTTGAGATTTGACAGAAAATGACAAAATTCTGTAAAGCATTTATTCTTCAATAAAATAGATAATTTTTAAAAAAAAAAGATGGGGGGGAGATGAAAAGACTCGTTACTAGAATCAGAAATAAAATAAAATATGTAGCTGCTAGACTCAATGTTTGTGTCCCCTGCCCCAGATATCTATGTTGAAACCTGATCCCCAGTGCATTGATATTTGGTTGGGGGGGCCTTTGGGAGATTATGATGCTGTAAGTGTAGAGCCCTCATGAATAGGATAAGTGACCCAAGGGAGCTCCCTTGCCCCCTTCTGCTATGTGAGGATGCAGCAAGAAGATGTCAGTCTACAACCCAGAAGAAGGCCTTGCCAGAACTTGACCATGTTGTTACCCTGATCTCAGCTTCCAGCCTCCAGAACTCTGAGAAATAAATGTCCACAACTTATAAGCCAGCCAGGTATTTTGTTACAGCAGCCCAAGCTAAGACAGTGATATGGCAGAAATAAACAGGATTATGAATAGTATGAACCAATGCACGCCAATAAATTAGATAACAGATGAAATGGATATATTCTTAGGAAACACAAATGACCAAAACTGACTCAAGAAAAAAATAGAAAATATGAAGACTTTTAACAAGAGATTGACTCAGTAATCAAATCCCTCCCAATAAAGAAAAGCCCAGGACCAGGTGACTTTATACATGAATTCTATCATATACTTAAAGAAGAATTCATACCAATTCTTGAAGAACCCCAAAATAGAAAAAAGAACATTCTCCAACTCATTCTATGAGACTGTTATTATATTGATACCAAAACTCAGATAATGCCATCATGTGGGGGGAAAAAACTACAGACCAGCATCTTTCATGAATATAGACTCAAAAGCCCTCAACAAAACTACTTGCAAACCAAATCCATCAACATATAGAAAGAATTATACACAATGACTAGCTTGGATTTATCCTAGGAATACAAGGATATATTCAGTTCAAAATAATGTCTATACCATATTGAACAGGACTTTTTTTAAGGATCATCTCAATAGATGCAGGAAAAAAAGTGACAAATTTCACCATGTTTTCATCAGAAACACTCAAATAGGAATAGAGTGAAACTTCCTCAGTCTGATAAAAGGCATCTACAAAGACCCCATAGCTAGCTAGCATCCTACTTAATCAGAGATAGAGGGGACATAACAAAATGCAAAACATCAAACCCCAAGTTGACATAATGCAAGGCCAATGTTTATGCCCCAAACAGAGCTGCAAAATATCTGAAGCAAATACTGCCAGAAATGAAAGGAGAAATAGACAAACATTAATAATGGAATATTTCAACACACCTGTCTCAAAACCTGAAAATACTAGACAGAAAATCAGAAATATAGAAGAATCCAACAGTACCATCAACCAACAGTGTCTAACTGACATTTTAGAACACTCTAGTCAACAGTGGGCTTCCCAGGTGGTGCTAGTGGTAAAGAACCCACCTGCCAATGCAGGAGAAATAAGAGATGTGGGTTCAATCCCTGGGTCAGGAAGATCCCCTTGAGGAGGGCATGACAATCCACTCCAGTATTCTTGCCTGGAGAATCCTATGGACAGAGGAGCCTGGCAGGCTACAGTCCATGGGGTCACAAAGAGTCAGACACAACTGAAGGGACTTAGCAAGCACACACTAGTCAACAGTAGAATATACATTCTTGTCACATGCACACAGAATATATGTCAAGATAGACCATTTCCTGTGCCAAAACAAATGTGAACAAAAAATTTTTTAATTGAAACCATAAAGAGTATGCTGCCCAACCACCCTAGAATCAAAGAAGAAATCAGTAACAGGAAGATAATAAGAAAATCTCCAGGAAGCAACCTAGATGTCCATCGGCAGACAAATGGATAAGAAAGCTGTGGTATATATACCTGATGGAATATTACTCAGCTATTAAAAAGAATGCATTTGAATCAGTTCTAATGAGGTGGATGAAACTGGAGCCTATTATACAGAGCAAAGTAAGTAGGAAAGAAAAATACCAATACAGTATATTAACGTATATGGAATTTAGAAAGATGGTAATGATGACCCTATATGCAAGACAGCAAAAGAGACACAGATGTAAAGAACAGATTTTTGGACTCTGTGGGAGAAGGCGAGGGTGGGATGATTTGAGAGAATAGCATTGAAACATGTATATTATCATATGTGAAATAGATCACCAGTCCAGGTTCAATGCATGAGACAGGGTGCTCAGGGCTGGTGCACTGGAATGACCCCGAGGGATAGGATGGGGAGGGAGGTGGGAGGGAGGGTCAGGATGGGGAACACATGTACACTCATGGCTGATTCATGTGAATTTCCTTAACTCAAAGAGTAAGTCTCAAAAGAATTAAAATACATTGAATTGAATAAAAATGAAAATAAACAGATCAAACTTTGAGAGATACAGCTAAAGAAGTACTGAGAGGAAATTTAAAGCACTGAATGCTTCTATGGTGGTCTCCCCTTATGTGTGGCAGACGTGTTCCAAGACTCTCAATGGATGCCTGAAACCATGGATAGGACCAAACCCTATATATATTAAGACTATTTTTTCCAATACAAACATACCTATGGTAAAATTTAATTTATAGATTAGGCACAATAAAAGAATATTAAAATAGGATTATAATATATTGTAATAAAAGTTATGTGAACGTGGTCTTTCTCTCAAAGTGTCTTATTTTATAGATTTAAAGCCTTTTACATTTTAACTAAGTACCTATCATGCACAGTGGCCATAACTTTTACAGTTTGAGTTGCAAACCAGCAAAACCAGCACAAATTTTTCTTTCTTCACAATTTAACAGAAGATTCTTTCTTACCATATATCTCAGCAACCTCAGCATGACTATCTCCTTTTCTTATCAAGTCAAAGTCTCTTACCTTTTCATTTTTCTTTTGAATTGCTTTCAGATAAAGCTCTTTATGGCTTCTCTTTGGTATATCCAAATTGCCAGAGTCACTACTCTTGCACTTTGGGGGCCACTATTAAGTAACATAAGGGTTACTTGAACACGAATACTGTGCTACCATGACAGTCAGCCCAATAATTGAGATGCCGCCTAAGTGACTAAGATGTGCTGGACAGAGGGATGATTCAGTTCTCAGGTGGATGGAAAGGTGTGGGATTTCATCACACTACTCAGAACAGCTCCCAGTGTAAAACTTATGAATTATTTCTGGAGTTTTTTATTTAACATTTTGAACCTTGTTCGACCATGTGTAGCTGAAACTACAGAAAGTGAAACTACAGGTAAGGAGGGACTACTGTATTAGAAAAGAGAAAAAGCCTCAAATCAATGCCCCAAAGCGCTAACTTAAACCAGAAACAAACCCAAACCAAGCAGAGGGAAGGAGATAGAGAGTGAAGTCAAGAAAATAAAGAAACAGAAAAATGTAGAAAACAAATGAACCAAATCTGGTTATTTAAGATCAACTAAACTCCAGCAAAACTGACAAGGAAAAAAAAAAAACAAGATACTTCATCAAAGAGAATAATATGGATAAACACATGAAAAGATATTCAGCACATCACTGACTCCGTGACATGGATTTGAGCAAACTGTGGGAGATTCTGAAGGACAGGGAAGCCTGGTGTGCTGCAGTCCATGGGGTCGCCAAGAGTCAGATACAACTTAGTGACTGAACAACAGCAATTAGTGAAATGCAAATTAAGACCACAATGAAATATCACTACACACCTATGAGTGTACTAAAAACATTTAGTTGTACCCTTTAAATCAGTAAGTTTTATCATATGTGAATTATCTCGATAAAGCCTTGAAAATAAATAAAATCAAGCAGTGCCCTCTTCAAAATCATGATAGTTCCAAATGCTGGTAAGAATAAACTGAAACTGGTCTCTCATCTTCTGCTGTTGGAAATGTAAAAATGCTACAGTTACTCTTCAAAACAGTTGGCAGTTGCTTTAGGGGGAGAGGAACCCAAGTACATGTACCATAACTCCAAGCAATCACGTTATCACGTTCCTCAGCACTTATCTTAGAGAAGTGAAAACTTTGGTCCACACAAAAACCTATCACATACTTACACACAAACCTACCTATACACAAACTTGTGTAGTCACTAAGTCGTGTCCAACTCTTTTGTGACCATAGCTCACCAGGCTCCTCTGTCCATGGTATTCTGGAGTGGGTTGCCATGTCCTCCTCCAGGGGATCTTTCCAGCCCAGGGGTCAAGCCTGCATCTCTTGCATTGACAGGCAGGTTCTTTACCACCAGTGCCACCAAACACTGATAAATGTGATGTTATTCTTTGGCAGACTCCAGTGCAATCTTTAGGTATACTTTGGTGGTGGTGTTTCTTTTCCAAATAGCCTGCTGCTGCTGCTAAGTCGCTTCAGTGTGTCCGACTCTGTGCACCTCCATAGACGGCAGCCCACCAGGCTCCCCCGTCCCTGGGATTCTGCAGGCAAGAACACTGGAGTGGGTTGCCATTTCCTTCTCCAATGCATGAAAGTGAAAAGTGAAAGTGAAGTCACTCAGTCCTGTCTGATTCTTAGCGACCCCATGGACTGCAGCCTACCAGGCTCCTCTGCCCATGGGATTTTCCAGGCAAGAGTACTGGAGTGGGGTGCCATTGCCTTATCCATCCAAATAGCCTAGGACTAGACTATCTCAGCATGCATATCAATTCCTTTACGAACAGTAAAACATGAAATACAACCTTGGATGAAAAGATAAAAATAACAGCACTGAATAAATTGATTTCTGAAATATTTACTAAAACAGCAGCCAGTATCCAGTAGTATATCATCCAATATCTTCCTGTAATGAGAGAATCTGAGCCAAAGACGTTTTCACCTTCAATGTATTTTTGGAACATATATTTATGAACCAAATCTGTGTTGTTCATCAAAAAGTAGTTGTTTGGGAATTTGTTATGCTCTACTAAATGAGAGTATAAAGGCAAAAAATACAGTCCATTATGAGTATAAACACTCTTGCCGCCTCCTTTTGTTTCTCTGCTTACTCAGTACTGGGTAATGCCCTTGAGAGATACAAAAAGGTAAAGGAATGGACCCTACCCTGAGGGAGTTAATAGTCTGGTGGAGGTAACACATCTCTGAGAAGTAAAACAATGCAATAAATATGACAAGGTTGCTGATGAGTACTCTGGGAACTTGGAGGTTGCGATTCGTGGGTCACCAAGACAGACTAGATCTGAATCAGGACTTAAGGAATGGCTAAGATTTGGAGAGGTAGCAGGGAGATGAAGGGCATTCCAGCCAGATGGAACAAAGTGGCCAATGGTTCTACAGAGTCAAGAATGTGTAAAGCACATGTGGGGGACAATAGCTAGAATAGTGGAGGGGTCTAAGTTGAAAAATAGGAAAGAATGCAGCTGGGTCAAGATTAAGGCTGCTATTCCATATTAAGGAGCTTTGGCCTTAGCCCATTAACTACTAAAGTAGCCAACTGCATCAGAATCACCTGGGGAAGACAGTTTAAAATGAATTATAGCCCCAACCTCAGTAACTCTCATTCAGTAGGTTTAGGGCTGGGTCCAGGAAATCTGCATTTTCAACAAGTACCACCCCACCACTTCCCCAAACTCATTCTGATAGAATGTAAGAAGTCCTTTGGGCAATAGAAAACCTCAATGGAAAGCCAATTAACGGTTTTTTTCAAGGGGGAAGTTTATAATGATAGAGCAGTGATTCAGGAAAATAAATCTTCTAGGTATATGCTCAGTAGATTGAAGGAGAAGATAAGGAAAGCCAGACAGATGGCTTTACAACAGTCCAGGTGTTAAGTCTGAAGGTGAAGTCACTCAGTCGTGTCCGACTCTTTGCGACCCCATGGACTGTAGCCTACCAGGCTCCTCCGTCCATGGGATTCTCCAGGCAAGAGTACTGGAGTGGGGTGCCATTTCCTTCTCCAGGGGATCTTCCCGACCCAGGGATCGAACTCAGGTCTCCCGCATTGGAGGCAGACGCTTTAACCTCTGAGCCACCGGGGAAGCCCAGGTGTTAAGTCTAACCACTGATTTATCCATCCCTTTGTTCCCAGGGCCTGGCATAGAGTCTGGTATATAGTAATTCACTCAGAGGCAGAGAAGCTAATGACACTTATGCTTCAGAGTCCCTTTATTTACTCAGACCCTTTCCCAGTCCCTCTCCCATTTTACTTCAAAAGGTTCATGTTCACACCTATTTTTGAATTCCTTCACTTAAAGAAGGCTCCCAAAGTTGTATAAAGCTTCACATGCCACAAAATGCTGGATCCAATCCTACACTCAGTGTTTTTTTTTTTTATTATTTTTTTTAATTTTATTTTTACTTTATTTTACTTTACAATACCGTATTGGTTTTGCCATACATTGACATGAATCCACCATGGGTGTATATTAGCTCCCAATCCCGAATCCCCCTCCCACCTCCCACCCCACATCATCTCTCTGGCTCATCCCTGTGCACCAGCTCCAAGCATCCTGTATCCTGTATCGAACATAGGCTTGTGCTTCGTTCTTACATGTTAGTTTACATGTTTCAATGCCATTCTCCCAAATCATCCCACCCTCTTCCTCTCCCATAGAGTCCAAAAGTCCTTTCTATACATTTGTGTCTCTTTTGCTGTCTCACATACAGGGTCATCACTGCCATCTTTCTAAATTCCATATATATGTGTCAGTATACTGTATTGGTGGTTTTCTTTCTGGCTTCAGAGATTAGACAAATCACTTAGTGATTTTTCCTTACTAGAACTCCTTTCCTCAGTTGATTCTCAATGCAACAGGTATGGCTTTTGTTTCAACAGGATCAGCCTATCATTCACATACCACTTTTCTGCCCAAACTCTCCAGTCTCAGAGTAAAAGTGAAATATTTACAATGGCTCTAAGGAAGGACTGGTGCTGAAGCCGAAACTCTAGTACTTTGGCCACCTGATTCAAAGAAATGACTCATTGGAAAAGACCCTGTTGCCGGGAAAGATGGAAGGCAGGAGGAGAAGGGGACAACAGAGAATGAGAGGGTTGGATGGCATGACCGATTCAATGGACATGAGTTTGAGCAAGCTCCAGGAGTTGGTGATGGACAGGGGAGCCTGGTGCACTGCAGTCCATAGGGTCACAAAGAGTCGGACACAACTGAGTGAACTGAACTGAAGGACCCATACAGCCCTGTTACCTCTCTGATCTTATCTCCTACTCTGTTCTGCTCACTGTGCTCCAGTTACTATATGTTGGCTTTCCTGTTGTTCCTTGACCATGCCAAGAATATTCCTGTACCAAGGCCTTTGAGATTTCTGTTCCCTTTGCCTAGAATGCTCTTCCCTACAAATATTATCAGGGCTCACTCACTCCTCCAAAGTGAGAGTAAAAGTGGCTCAGTCGTGTCCGACTCTTTGCGACCTAATGGACTATACAGTTCATGGAATTCTTCAGGCCAGAATACTGGAGTGGGTAGCCTTTCCTTTCTCCAGGGGATCTTCCCAACCCTGGGATCAAACCCAGGTCTCCCTCATTGCAGGCAGATTCTTTACCAGGTGAGCCACAAGGGAAAGCTCTACTCAAATGTCACCTTCTCAATGACATCTTTTCTGACCATCTTCTCTAAACTGCAATCTTACACACATATTCCTTGTACCACATTCTCAGCTTTTATATTTCTCCTTAACACTTATTATTATACAGCTGAACCTTGCCACATAGCAGTTGGAGCACTGACCCTCTGCATGATCAAAAATTCACATATAACTTTAAAGCTGGACATCCACATCTGTAGTTCCACATCCATGGATCCAACCAACCATGGATCATGTAGTACTGTACTACATATTTATTGAAAACAAGTCCCCATATAAGTGGACCCATGCAACACAAGCCTGTGTTGTTGAGGGGTCAACTGTGTAAGATTCCAATTTTTATTTACCTTTTACCATTCAAAAGTAAGCTCCATGAGGACAGAGAGATTTGTCTTTTGTTTGCAGTTATCTCTCCACCACTTGGAACAATATCACATACATAAAAGATGCTCAAGATGTTCAAAAAAGTCATCAGTGAATGAAGGCCACTTTTAGCTGTGTGACCTTGGATAAATCACCTGACATAAGCCTCAGTTCCCCCATCTATAAAAGTAGATAGCAGAACATACTTGATTTAGTAATAAAAACCACATCTCTGTAGAGAGTGGTCCTTTTAAGCAAGCAATTTGTTCTCAGGGAGAGGTTTTGAAGCCTTTCCAACTTCTGAATAAAGATGGAAACAAAACATTTTTAAAAAGAAAAGCAAAACAAAAATAACATCACCTACTTCATAGTAATCTTCTGAGGTTTAACATTAGATAACTTGTTTACATTTGCTTCAGAATGTTTCACAGATGAAGTAGTCAATAAACATTAATAGGAATTCTTAATAACTTAATGAAAAAACATCACCTAATCAACCTCCATGGAAGACCAGCCTAATCTAGGCATAATGCACTTAGTCATCTACAGAGTTGTGACTGCTGAAGTTACTTTTATTTCTGTTCTTCCTTCCACTGATGAATGTTGCTGACAAGTACAGAGGCAGACAGATACATAGAGAGAGACAGATGTGACACACCAGAAGCTCAGCCATGATGTGGTCCCAGGCAAGAAGAATGGGAATCTGTCTTGTTTCAGAGACACATGAACAGGCATCCAAGTGACATGTACATTTTATTTGTGAAGAGTCAATCACAGCAGGAGCCCAGCTAAAAGAAACTCACCACCCCAACACATATACACATCCTGGTATGCATATCAAAAAAGCCCTCTCTGTATTCCCAAGGAATCATGGGAGTCTGAATCAGGAACAAGCTTACTCATGCAGAGAGGAGTCATAACTATTGGCATCATATGATCATTACCCAATCACTATCACCCTATAAATGATAGCCAGCCTCTTCTACACACCGAGCTCAGTCAGAACCTAACAGAGTTAGTGCCGTTTCCAACATCTGTTCTGGGACTCCATCCCGACTCTTCACTGTCCAAATATAGGCTATAGATGTGGGTCTGCCTGGAAGGAAAGGAACTAAGGGAAAGACTCATTCACACTGTCATGTTACAATCTGCTCCTGACAAATGTGTGGGTCCGGCCTTGAGATCAGAAGCTTCCTCCTTATTTTCTCTGCATCCACTTAAAGAGTAGGTTTCTGTATACACTGAACAACAACAACAATTGCTAGCTACCATTTACTTAGCAATTACTATGTTTGACAGGGCTTCCCAGGTGGTGCTAGTAGTAAAGAACCTGCCTGCCAATGCAGGAGACACAGGTTCCATCCCTGGGTCAGGAAGATCCCCTGGAGAAACAAATGGTAACCATTCCAGTATTCTTGCCTGGAAAATCCCATGGACAGAGGCGGCTGGTGGGCTACTGTCCACGAGGTCACAAAAAGACTGATACGACTGAGCATCTGAGCACAGCACATGTATGAAATGCTATATTATGGCTTTTATACTCATTGTTCTTAATCCTTCGGTAACATTTTTGGTAGGTAGCACTGTCCCTATTTCCAACAAAGAGGGAAACTGAACTGACTTATAAAGACTAATTGATTTACATAAGGTCACATAGCTAGTTAAGTGATAAAGCCAGGACTCAAATAGATCTGCCTGGCCCCCAAGCTATATTTGCCACTATATAACATTCCAATTCCCAAAAAAAAAGCATTTAATCACATGCATGAAACTAACTTTCAGATCTAAAGTCCGTATCAGTTAGGCAATATGAAAGGTACCAAGGAAAGACTGAGGGAAGTTTCATCTAACTCAGAAAATAAGAGCAACTGCATTTGGTTCTGGATTATAAGCCCACTCCTGATTTAGCCCTTCTGTAGCTGTGAGAAAGGTCAATGTTCATGTTCCCATATTAATTTGCTCCCTCTTGGTTACCTAAAAGAATCTGTCTAAAAAAAAAAAAAAACAGGGAATTCCCTGGCAGTCCAGTGGTTAAGACTTCACCTTCCAATGGAGGGGTTGTGGGTTCAATCCCTGGTCAGGGAGCTAAGATTCCACATACCTCAGGGCCAGAAAACCAAAGCATAAAACAGAAGCAATATTATTTAAAAAAATTCAATAAAAGCTTTTAAAATGGTCCATATTAAAAAAAAATCTTTTAAAAAATAAACAACAACAACAAAAAAAGAATCTGTCTACTGATCCTCAGACATCCTAAGCAGCCATGTTCAGTATGCTGTGTATCAGCCTGGCTCCACCCAGGAGAAACAAATGACATAAGAATTTTAACACGGGAAGTTTAACACAAAGAATGATTCATTACAACAGGAGACTGCAGTAACTAGGGACTGGTTAGGATGAAGTGAAGACAATTCTAAAGACAGAAATAGTGCATCTAAAGAGCAATTGCCATCCCTAAGGGTAAGATAGAATGCCCAAGCAGGAGTTTCTCCTTATCCCCAGAGCCACCACCCACCCCTATAGGTCTGAGATCCAGACAGGGATGGAGAGGAGCTATCCATGACTAAACAGATGGCAGAGAAGTTGCTGTGGTGCCACATCAGTAAAACTTGCTAGAAATCCGCTCTTTGGAACTTTCAAAAACTCACTCAGTGTGGTTTCATGGGAAGTATCTCTCATCACAGACACTTTCCTACAAAACCACCTAAGAGGGGGTTACCAGAGTAAGCTTTCAACAGCTGCGAACTGCTGGATCCCACACACTGCAGAAGCCACCCACACTGCAGGAGCCAGACACTGGGGAAGTCTCCAGCTGTGTAGGAGTCTATTGTTTAAGTTTCATATGAAACAGAAAGTTAAAAAATTTCTTCTAATATCTCTGCTGAAAAAAACTTGATATCATGATAACTAGAAAAAGAAAGCCATTTTAAAAGGCCAATATTCATTCTCACAGATAAGACAATAAGGATATAGAGAGAGCTCAAAATAAAAAAACTCATACTGTCAGATCTGTTAAACCTGGGAGGTTCCTGAGCAGCCTGTTTTCCTGGCTCTAGCATCTACCCAGTGCTATGTCTTCTCTCCTTTTCTCCTCTGCCTCCTGCCCAGGAAAAAAAAAAAAAAAACTTGATAAATGTATCTTTGTAATTTTAATTTGGTCTGATTCTAGTTAGTAATAAATATGCATTATAGAAAAAATTAGAAAAGTCAGCACTTTTATAGAAGAAAACTCAGAACATTCCCCAATTCAATCCAAGAGTTAAGCACAATTAACATTTTAATGTCTGTCCTTCAACACATATAGAAAATAGATATTTTGGTGTGTATATATATATATCCCAAACACATGCACACATATAAGCACACAAACTCTTGCATGCATTCCACATCTATGTATATACATTTATATAGATAGATGTATAAGTAGATATAAATATGGAAATATTTTTATAAATGAAAGGATACAAATACTGAGCATCCTTTGGTTTTTTATTCTATAAGACTAAGAGCATTCCATATCACCCACAAAAGAACAAGGAAAACACCTTGGTAACTCATGAATTGTTAATCCTTAAAAATGTGACAGTATTTCACAGTGGGTAAGGGCAGAGTTCAACAAGCAATACGACAAACAAGAGCCCCCCCCCCGTTTTTATAAATAAATTTCATTGGAGGACAAAGAAAGTGAAAGTGAAGTTGTTCAGTCATGTCCGACTCTCTGCGACCCCATGGACTGTAGCCCACCAGGCTCCTTCGTCCATGGGATTCTCCAGGCAAGAATACTGGAGGGGGTTGTCATTTCCTTCTTCAGGGGATCTTTCCAACCCAGGGATCAAACCCAGGTCTCCTGCATTGCAGGCAAACGCTTTAACCTCTGAGCCACCAGGGAAGACCCATTGGAGGACAGTCATATCCATTAATTTATACACTGTTTACAGCTACTTCTATACTACAACGGCATTGTTGAGTAATTGGAACAGAAATCATATGGCCTGTAAGCAGTTTATGTTTCATTTAATCTTTCCAATAGCCCTGTGAAGTAAGTGCTTTTATTTCCATTTTATAAAGATAGAAAACTGAGACTCAGAGTTGAAGTGATTTGCCCCAGGCACACAGTTAGTCAGGGTTGGAGCTGGAATTTTAGCACAGGCAGGCTAACTATAGATTCCATACTCTTGATTGAGGATTTGCAAGTTTTTCTGTAAAAGGTCAAATGGTAAATGTTTTAGATTTTGCAGGCCATATGATCTCTGTTCCAATTACTCAACAATGCTGTTGTAGTATAAAAGTAGCTGTAAACAGTGTATAAATTAATGGATATGACTGTCCTCCAATGGGTCTTCCCTGGTGACTCAGAGGTTAAAGCGTTTGCCTGCAATGCAGGAGACCTGGGTTCGATCCCTGGGTCGGAAAGATCCCCTGAAGAAGGAAATGGCGACACACTCCAGTATTCTTGCCAGAGGAATTCCATGGACAGAGGAGTCCGGTGGGCTACAGACCATGGGATCAGAGTCTGACATGACTTAGCAACTAAACAACAACAACAATGGTGCTTACAACTGTTACAAAGTTAAAATCTAATGAAAGCTTGTTACTGTTTGTTTATAAGCACACCAAATATTAACAAAAGCAATCACACACAGTGTATCATTGGTCCTCTACCATACTCTGGAGGGATGGACCTCATCAGCTGTATCCTTCTTTGGTTTTTCTTTTAGAACACAAAACAGAGGCTTTGAGTAAGAGGAAATCAGCCTTTTTATATAAAAATGAAAGCATGCCACCTCTTTCCCTTAGGATAAGCCCTAGAACAGGTGACTGAATCCCTCATCCATTTAGTAGGCAGAGCCAAGGAGAGAGCAGCCAAAGAGCCTTGAAACAAACCTAGATCTGGACATGAATATATAATGTGCTTCAGTATATACAAGCTGCAGAATTCCCCCTAATCTCACATAACAGCATCATTTCAGCATCAGTGAGGAGGCTCTGTTTAAATCAAGATGACACCTTCCCAGCAATATCATTACACAGAGGTATGGTGACACACTCTTTTCACCTACCAACTAATTTAAAAGCGATAAAACAAAAATGGTGGGGCATCCCTCCCTAATGGTTCGGTGGCTAAAACTTCCCATTCCCAATGCAGGGGGCGGAGTTCAATCCCTGATGAGGGAACTAGCTCTCACCTGCCGCAACTAAGAGTTCACATGCCGCAACTAAGACCCGGCACAGCAGAATAATATTATTAAAACAAAACAAACAAAAAACAAAACAAAAATAAAAATGGTAATAATAATAAAGAAGTATTATAATAATAATAATAAAGAAGATTAGGGTTACAACTAGGTATTTTTATATCATAATTTATTTTCTCAAACCTATTTCTCATAAGCTTTAAATAACAAGTATTTTCTTAAAATTTAGTATCTCTTTCTGATGGTATTAGCAACTACAATAGTAGTATAATGAAGGTTTATCTGGATAAATTGCTTTGGATAAACAAAATAAATCCAGGAAACCTAGATACTGAATTATTTGCTAGATACTGAATTATTATTGTCTTGTTTTTGAGCAGCTAAGGAAAAATGAACAGGAGTTTTGATCTCTTCACTATAGTAGAGTTTTCATTCCCCTCTCCCTTGACTGTTCTTACCAACAGATGGGCAGGTGGCTGGAGGTGGCATGGAAAAGAATGGGACACAACATGGTACTGTAGTGATTACCCTCCATACAAACTGATGCTCAGAATTCTTACTGGGTTTTGGTTTCTGGTTCAGATAAAAATGGGTACAGTATTTTACACTGTAAACACAGGACAATGATTTGTGTTTCAAAATCTATGCATCTGAATTCATATTCTTATGATTATTGTTCCTAGAACTATTCCTCTCTGGAATATGGGGCTATTCCTTTGGGCCACAGCAGGCAGATGAAAATGTGAAAGTATATGATATGATAGGCTCATATCCTCAAACACTGCACTTAGATAACAAGTATGGTCTGTTTCACCAACATATGATACAAATATGGCTGCAATTCTCACAGAATAGTTCCATTTATACCTCAAGGAACTTTATGGGCATTTAGATGAAACCCTAAAACATGACTACACCATTAGAGGGGCACACCATACCTCTTCCAATGTTGACTACTTTTGCTCTGGATTATGGCTCTTTACCCACTTCAATGCAAAAAGGCCTCCAGTGCAAAAAGAGATGCAAAAAAGCAGAATGGTTGTCTGAGGAGGCCTTACAAATAGCTGAGAAAAGTAGAGAAGCTAAAGGCAAAGGAGACAATGTACCCATATGAATGTAGAGTTCCAAAGAATAGCAAGGAGAGATAAGAAAGCCTTCTTCAGTGATCAATGCAAAGAAATAGAGGAAAACAATAGAGTGGGAAAGACTAGAGATCTCTTCAAGAAAATTAGAGATACCAAGGGAACATTTCATGCGAAGATGGGCTCAATAAAGGACAGAAATGGTAGGGACCTAACAGAAGCAGAAGATATTAAAGGTGGCAAGAATATACAGAAGAACTGTACAAAAAAGATCTTCACAACCCAGATAATCACGATGGTGTGATCACTCACCTAGAGCCAGACATCCTGGAATGTAAAGTCAAGTGGGCCTTAGGAAGCATCACTACGAACAAAGCTAGTGGAGGTGATGGTATTCCAGTTGAGCTGTTTCAAATCCTGAAAGATGATGCTGTGAAAGTGCTGCACTCAATATGTCAACAAATTTGGAAAACTCAGCAGTGGCCACAGGACTGGAAAAGGTCAGTTGTTTTCATTCCAATCCCTAGGGAAGGAAGTGCCAAAGAATGTTCAAACTACCACACAACTGCACTCATCTCACACGCTACCAAAGTAATGCTCAAAATTCTCCAAGCAAGGATTCAACAGTATGTGAACCAAGAACTTCCAGAAATTTAAGCTGGATTAAGAAAAGGCAGAGGAACCAGAGATCAAATTGCCAACATCATTGGATCATAGAAAAAGCAAGAGTCCCAGAAAAACATCTGCTTTATTGACTACGCCAAAGTTTTTGACTGTGTGGATCACAAAAAAACTGTAGAAAATTCTTCGAGAGATGGGACTACCAGGCCACCTTACCTGCTTCCTGAGAAATCTGTATGCAGGTCAAGCAGCAACAGTTATAACTGAACATGGAACAACAGACTGGTCCAAAATTGGGAAATGAGTATGTCAAGGCTGTATATTGTCACTGGGTTTATTCAACTTATTTGCAGAGTACATCACGTGAGACGCTGGGCTGGATGAAGCACAAGCTGGAAACAAGATTGCCAGAAGAAATATCAATAACCTCAGATATGCAGATGACACCACCCTTATGGCAGAAAGTGAAGAACTAAAGAGCCTCTTGATGAAAGTGAAAGAGGAGAGTGAAAAAGTTGGATTAAAACTCAACATTCAAAAAATTAAGATCATGGCATCTGGTCCCATCACTTCATGGCAAATAGACAGGGAAACAATGGAAATGGTGACAGACTTTATTTTCTTGGGCTCCAAAATCACAGCACATGGTGACTGCAGCCATGGAATTAAAAGATGCTTGCTCCTTGGAAGAAAACCTACAACCAACCTAGACAGCATATTAAAAAGCAGAGACATTACCGACAAAGGTCCATCTAGTCAAAGCTATGGTTTTTCCAGTAGTCATGTATGGATGTGAGAGTTGGGCTATAAAGAAAGTTGAGTGCCAAAGAATTGATGCTTTTGAACTGTGGTGTTGAGAAGACTCTTGAGAGTCCCTTGGACTGCAAGGCGATCAAACCAGTCAATCCTAAAGGAAATCAGTCCTGAATAGTCATTGGAAGGACTGATGCTGAAGCTGAAACTCAAATACTTGTGGCCACCTGATGCGAAGAACTGACTCATTGGAAAAGACCCTGATTCTGGGAAAGATTGAAGGCAGGGAGAAGGGGACGACAGAGGATGAGATGGTTGGATGGCATCACCAACTCGATGGACATTAGTTTGAGCAAGCTCCGGGAGTTGGTGATAGACAGGGAAGCCTGGTGTGTGGCAGTTCATGGGGTCACAACGAGTTGGACATGACTGAGCAACTGAAATGAACTGATTGCTCTTTCTGCAATTTGCTGTCCACCCATTTCTCCCTATGGAAACCTTGGCCATCTTTCAGATCCCAGCTCAATAAAACTATCTTCATGAAGCCTCCTTGGATTCAAGAACATATCTCTAAAAGATATGACTAACTATTGTTGCGATGAGATAGAGAATATGAGAAGCCAGTAGAACTAGAATTAATGTGAATGGGAGGAACACTGAGATGGAGTTTCTGGGATAGAGATGGAAAGAAAGCTTTGAATTTTACACAGAGTTTTCTCCCCCTGAGTTTGCAGATTTCAGTTGAAGCTGTTATAAAAGTTGTAAACTGGCAAACTAACAGGATCTGTACAACTGGTAAACTAACAGGATCTGCTTAAGACTAGACTGGATCAGAACAACAGAGAACTACCCCCAAACACAACTGGTAGAGCACAAGTAATAAGCAACAGTAGTTTACCATTGTGAGACAGGAAAGCGCATGGAGAGAGACACCCTCTCCCCTTTGGTGCAGGCATCGAGAGATGACTGAAACACTGAGAAAAATACCATCTGGTAATCCAACCACTACTTGAAGCACACGATAATAATAGCACACTGCTAGAAGAATTTGAAGACCATGATGTCCTGAAGGTATTTTATATTATGTTAATGGATTCATTATATTAAGTCAATTATGTGAAAGGAGAGAGTGAAAATGACAGGCATGAAAAGCTGAAGAATTTCAATAGAGATACAGATACAAAGGAATCAACTGAAATTTCATGAACTTGTTTCACAAAAAAGCCAACCCAAGGACAGACACATTGGAATAGGCCCCATCAGACACATTGGAATAATGTCCCATTTCTACTTGATTACCTTTCTAAAGATTCTATTTCAGACTTTCAGTTACACATGTAATGAGCATGGAAGTTGCCACTTCCTCCTAACAAGTAAAAACTGAACAGACTAAAAGAATAGTAACTCTTCTTGGACCCATGAGAGACAGGAGGACACAGGGAAAACTCAATGCCCTAAGTTTGGAGAAATATACAGGCAAATACAGGGAGCTGTGGCTTACTACAGCAGAGACTCATGAACAGAAACCACCGTGAGAACCAATGCCAGGGTAGGAAAACCTGAACTACAACTGATGAACTGCTGAAGTCTCAGCATGGGAAATTGAGCTAAAAATTCCAAAAGATCCCAGTCATATTGTGGGTCCATTGTGAGGTTTATCTCCAGCAGCTCAACCAGGTTCCCACAGTAAATACAGGATGGGGAAGTGGGAAATCCACTCAGGCTTCTGGGAGGGTGGGGGAAAAGGAACCATCCTGAAATACCCAGAGAACTCTGTTATTGAAAAGACCTGCCCTCTGGGGAAACTAGTAAGAGTCTAACTTGCTGGGCTATTATCAGAGCCTAACTGACCTAAAGAAGGAAGATACTCAACTCCAGCCCACTCTAGTCATCTTCTGTCACCTAAGAGGGGTGGAAGGGGAAACTCTGAGAGGTTCATAGTCCAGAATCATGGGCTCACTTAAAGACTGAGGCCTAGTCATAGGATTATAAAATGCATCCTCTCCCCCAGCATTTTGCCACCACATTACTAAAAGGCCTCTTTTTATCTGGTATATCATGTCTGGTTATCATGGGGAAATTACAATGCATAATAAAAGGCAAAAAATCATAACTTGAAGAGATATGGCATGGATATTGGAACTATCAGACTGAGAATTTAAAACTATAATTACTATTAAAACATGACTTGAAGAGACACCACTCTAAGGGCTCTCATGAATAGAGTAGACCAGAAGCAAGAACATATGGGCAATGTAAGCAGAGAGAGAGAAATCCTAAGAACCAAAAGGAAATCCTAGAGATCAAAAACACTAACAGAAATGAAAAAGCCTTGATAGGCGTAGAAGACTGAACACAGGCAAGAAAAGATCTGAGCTAGAGAATGCATCAATAGAATCCTCAAAAACTGAAAAGCAAAGTGAACAAAGACTGAAAAAAGCCAGAATAACCAAAGGACTGCGGGACAATTACAGATGATCACGTATCCATAATGGGAATACTGAAATGAGAAAATAGAAATATTTGAAACAATAAGGACCAAGAAGCTCCCCAAATGTATGTCAGACACCAAACCACAGATCCAGGAAATCCAAGGATCATCAAGCAGGATAAATTAAAAAAAACATCCTGCACCTAGGCTTTCTATAATTTGAAGATGATACACCTAAGACAAAAGATCGTGAAAAAAGCCAGAGGCAAAAACACATTACCTACAGAGGGGGAAGGAAAAGATTTACATCTTATTCCTCCTCAGAAACATGCAAAAAAGAAGAGAATGGAGAAAACATTTAATAAAGACTTTCTCGTATGAACAAAAAATGAGGTAATTTGTTGCCAGTAGACTTGCCTTGGAAGAAATGTTAAAAGAGGTTCTTTAGAGAGATGGAAAATAATAGAGGTCAAAAACTTGGATCTACATTAAGAAAGGAAGAGCATCAGAAAAGGAATAAGTGAAGGCAAAATAAAGACTTCCTTACTCTTAACAAAACAGTTTGCTCAAAATAATAATACCAACAATGCATTTATAGAAATAGGCATACTTCTGAGATATTCCATATTTGGTTCCAGACCACTGAGGTGAAAATTGCAACACGTCACACAAATTGTTTTGGTTTCCCACAGTATGTGAAAGCGATGTTTATACTATACTGTGATGCACTGTGTCCAACAATATTAAATACACAACTTAATTTTAAAATACTCTATTACTAAAAAATGCTAACCATCATCTGAGCCTTCAGTAAGTGGTAGCTTTTTGCTGGGTGGTAGCCTTTTGCTGGATGGTCTTGCCTCACTGCTCATGGCTATTAACTGATCAGGGTGCTGGCTGCTGAAGATTGGGATGGCTATGAAAATTTCTTAAAATAAGACAACAATGAAGTTTGTTGTATTGATTGACTCTTCCTTTCATGAAGGATTTCTCTGTAGCATGCAGTGCTGTTTCAGTTCAGTTCAATCGCTCAGTCATGTCTGACTCTCTGCGACCCCATGAATTGCAGCACGCCAGGCCTCCCTGTCCATCACCAACTCCCAGAGTTCACTCAGACTCACGTCCATCAAGTCAGTGATGCCATCCAGCCATCTCATCCTCNCATGAAGGATTTCTCTGTAGCATGCAGTGCTGTTTCAGTTCAGTTCAATCGCTCAGTCATGTCTGACTCTCTGCGACCCCATGAATTGCAGCACGCCAGGCCTCCCTGTCCATCACCAACTCCCAGAGTTCACTCAGACTCACGTCCATCAAGTCAGTGATGCCATCCAGCCATCTCATCCTCGGTCATCCCCTTCTCCTCCCGCCCCCAGTCCGTCCCAGCATCAGGGTCTTTTCCAATGAGTCAACTCTTCGCATGAGGTGGCCAAAGTATCAGAGTTTCAGCTTTAGCATCAGTCCTTCCAATGAACACCCATTACTGGTCTCCTTTAGGATGGACTGTTTGGATCTCTCTGCAGTCCAAGGGACTCTCAAGAGTCTTCTCCAACACCATAGTTCAAAAGCATCAATTCTTCGGTGCTCAGCTTTCTTCACAGTCCAACTCTCACATCCATGCATGACCACTGGAAGAACCATAGCCTTGACTAGACGGACCTTTGTTGGCAAAGTAATGTCTCTGCTTTTCAATATGCTATCTAGGTTGGTCATAACTTTCCGTCCAAGGAGTAAGCGACTTTCGATTTCATGGCTGCAGTCACCAACTGTTTAGATAGTATTAAAACCAGAGATCAAATTGCCAACATCCATTGGATCGTAGAGAAAGCAAAGGAATTCCAGAAAAACATCGACTTCTGCTTCATTGATTACTGTAAAGCCTTTGACTGTGTGGATCACAACAAACTGTGGAAAATTCTTCAAGAGATGGGAATACTAGACACCTTACCTGCCTCCTGCAAAACCTATATGCAGGTCAAGAAGCAAGAGTTAAAATCAGATATGGAACAACCACCTGGCATTTAACTTATATGCAGAGTACACCATGCATAATGCCAGAGTGGATGAAGCACAATCTGGAATCAAGATTGCCAGGAGAAATATCAACAACCTCAGATATGCAGATGATACCACCCTAATGGCAGAAAGCAAGGAGAAACTAAACAGCCTCCTGATGTAGGTGAAAAGAGGAGAGTGAAAAATCTGGCTTAAAATTCAACATTCAAAAAACTAAGATAATGGCATCTAGTCCCATCACTTCATGGCAAACAGAAGGGGGGAAAGTGGAAACAGTGGCAGATTTTATTTTCCTCAGCTTCAAAATCACTGTAGATGGTGACTGCAGCCACTAAGTTAAAAGATGCTTGCTCCTTGGAAGAGTGACAGTGACACACGCTCAGATGTGTCCAATTCTTTGCAATCCCATGGACTATAACCTGCCAGGCTATTCTGTCCATGGAATTCTCCAGGCCAGAATACTGGAGTGGGTAGCCTTTCCCTTCTCCAGGGGATCTTCCAACCCAGGGATCAAATTCAGGTTTCCCACATTGCAGGCAGATTCTTTACCAGCTGAGCCACAGGGAAGCCCAAGAAAACTGGAGTGGGTAGCCTATCCCTTCTCCAACAGATCTTCCTGACCCAGAAATCAAACCAGGGTTTCCTGCATTGCAGGCAGATACTTTACCAACTGAAATATCAGGGAATAAAATCCTAAAGATACTACCAAAAAAAAAATCTGTCAGTGTAAATGAATTCAGTAAAGTTGCAGGATACAAAATATACAGAAATCTGTCACATTTCTATACACTAATGACAAGCTATCACATAGAGAAATTAGCAATCCTATTTATAAAATTGCATCCCATAAAATATCTAGGAACAAACTGAACCAAAGAGGTAAAAGACTCATACTCTAAAACTATAAGCCACTGATGAAAGAAACTGAAGATGACATAAACAAATGGAAAGATACACCGTGCTCAAGTTTGGAAGAATTAATATTGTTAATGTGACCATACTACTGAAAGCAATCTACATGTTTACTGCATTCTTGACAAAACACCAAAGGCATTTTTCATAGAACTACAACAAAAAATTCTAAAACTTGTATGGAAACACAAAAGACTCCCAATAATCCAAGCAATCTTGAGGAAGAACAAAGCCTGAGGCATCATACTTCCTGATTTCAAACTATACTACAAAGCTATAGTCATCAAAACAATATGATACTGGCACAAAAAAAGATATACAGATCAGCAGAAAATAGAACACCAAACATAAACCTATCCTTATATGCTTAATTAATCTACAACAAAGAAGGAAAAGATATTTAATAGGGAAAATACAGCCCTCTTCAATAAATGGTATTGGGAAAACTGGATAGCTACATGCAAAATAATCAAACTGGACAACTTTCCCAGAATATAGACAAAAATAAACTCAAAATGGATTAAAGACTTAAATAAGACTCAAAACCGTAGAACTCCTAGAAGAAAATGTAGGAAGTGCTCTCTTGGACATTAGTCTTAGCGATATTTGGGAGGATCTATCTCCTTGGGCAAGGGAAAAGAAAGCAAAAATGAACAAATGGAACTACATCAAACTGATAAACTTTTGCACAACAAAGGACAGTATCACCAAAATGAAAAGGCAGTCTACTGAATGGTAGAAAACATTTGTGAACAATATTTCTGATAAAGTATTAATATCCAAACTATAAAAAGAACTCATACAACCAAACAAAAACAACCCAATTAAAAAATGGGCAGAATGGTGCACAGGGATGAGCCAGAGAGATGATGTGGGGTGGGAGGTGGGAGGGGGATTCGGGACTGGGAGCTAATATACACCCATGGTGGATTCATGTCAATGTATGGCAAAACCAATACGGTATTGTAAAGTAAAATAAAGTAAAAATAAAATTAAAAAAAAAATGGGCAGAAAACCTGAATAGCCATTATTCCATGGATGACATACAGATGACCAACAGGCATGTGAAAAGATGCTGAACATAACTAATCATTATGGAAATGAACTAACCATCAGGAAAATACAAATCAAAACTAAAATGAGATCATCTCACACCTGTCAGAATGGCTACTGTAAAAATGACAAGTAATAAGTGTTGGTGAGGATGTGGAGAAAAGGGAATCCTGTGGTGGGATCATATATTTGTACATTCACTACAGTAAACAGCATGAAAGTTTCTCAAAAAATTAAAACTAGAATTGCCATATGACCCAGCAATTTCTTTTCTGAGTATTAACCCAAAGATGAGAAAAACAGTATTTTGAAAAGATATCAATTGCAGTGTCATTTACAATAGCTAAAATAATGAAGCAACCTAAGTGTCCATCAATAGTTGAATGGATAAAGAAGGTGTGTGTGTGTGTGTCTGTGTATAATTACTAGACTTACAGTGATCATTTC
>SJYT01025159.1:53129-67237 GCA_006410635.1 Cephalophus harveyi | reverse complement strand
GATTCATGGGGTCACAAAGAGTCGGATACGACTGAGCGACTGAACTGAACTGAACATTCCCTTCTGGCCTTTAGAGTGTCTGCTGAAAGATAATCTGTTAAACGTATTGGGCTTCCCTTGTATGCTATTTGTTGCTTTTCCCTTTCTGTTTTAAATATCCCTTCTTTGTATTTAGTCTTTGTTAGATTAGTATGTGTCTTAGCATGTTTCTCCTTGGGTTTATCCTGCATCTGACTCTTCACACTTTTGGACTTGATTGACTATTTCCTTTTCCATGTTGGGGAAATTTTCAACCATAATCTCTTCAAAAATTTTCTCATACCCTTTCTTTTTCTCTTCTTCTTCTAGGACCCCTATAATTTGAATGTTGGTGCATTTGATATTATCCCTGGTATCTCTGAGAATATTCTCAGTTATTTCATTCTTTTGACTTTATTCTGCTCTTCAGAAGTTATTTCCACCATTTTATCTTCCAACTCACTGATTTGTTTTTCTGCTTCAGATATTCTGCTATTGATTCCTTCGAGAGTATTTATAATTTCAGTAATTGTGTTGTTTGTCTCAGGATATTTATTCTATAATTCTTCTAGGTATTTGTTACTTGATTATTTCATTTTCTCCATTTTGTTTTTCAGGTTTTTGATCATCTTCACTATCATTACTCTGAATTCTTTTTCAGGTAGTTTTTTTTGTTTGTTTGTTTGTTTTTTTAATACAAGCATTTATTCAATTAATTACTAAACAGTGTAAAAAGTGATGTACAATCACACCAAAATTCATCCAGAATACCTCTTTATAAATTATGAGACTGATACACTAACAAGGCACCCACTTCTTTATAAATTAGTGCTACTTGTTCATTTTATAATGAGATTAAGCCTTCACATGTGTTAAATTCAGATGCGAGTCTGTTCCTGGTGGTTCAGAAGTTTACATGATTTCAGATGTCATTAATTTGCTTCACCATTTCTCTTATGTGCTCACCCTCCTCCTTCAGGATGGACTGAATGCATTTTCACTGGTAGGCGCTGAGAGTAATGGTGTGCTTTTGAGGACTCAGTACGTTTTCCATCTTTCGTTGTTGATAGTCTTTTTTCATAGTAACCTGTTTAATGGCATTGCCCAAATGTCTAAGTTGATCAGGTATCAGCTGTAATTCTTTCTTCATGTCTCTCTCACTGTCAGAGAGAACTGGGAGCTGAGATTGAAAAGTGTGAAGTACTTTTTTCATCCTGTTCATGATGTCTTTTTGTTTTTCCTTGGCTTCCTCGTATTTGTCGGCTAAGCACTCAGCCATTTCCCATAGACTTTTCCTCTCCTCTCGACAATAATTGAGATCTTCTAATTGTTTCTTTTTTTGATCGCATAACAATTTGACCCTCCACTGAATCTCCTCCTTGCCAGGTCCTGTTTTAGAATGTACTGTTCTCTGAACACCTGGGTGGCTCTGCTGATGAGCTGAAGACATTCTTTGGGAGGAGGAGCCATATCTTTTCCAGATGATTTCAAAAATGCTTGATTTGCAACACTACACTGCAAAATGCTTCTAATATGCTTTTCAAAGGAATCCAGAGTTTCAGCCAGAATACAGAGGGGAGACTCTGCTACTTCAACATCCTCTCAGGTACAAAGCAGGGGAGGAGATGCTGGATGGACTGTGCTTAGTATAGGCCTGACGAGGCATTTACTATTTCCTCATTTACTATGTCTTATCTCCTCTTCTTTCATTTGTACTTCAGTGTTTCTAGTTTGTTCCTTCATTTGTATAGTATTTCTCTGCCTTTTCATTATTTTTTTTAATAATTTTATTTATTTATTTATTATTTAACATAAAAAAATGCTTGAGATTTCCTTTTCCCAGGCTTTAAGGTTGAATTCTTTCTTCCTTTCGGTTTCTGCCATCCTAAGGTTGGTCATAGCAAACACTCTCTTCCAACAACACAAGAGAAGACTCTACACATGGACATCACCAGATGGTCAACACTGAAATCAGATTGACTATATTCTTTGCAACCAAAGATGGAGAAGCTCTATACAGTCAACAAAAACAAGACCAGGAGCTGACTGTGGCTCAGGTCATGAACTCCTTATGGAAAATTCAGACTTAAATTGAAGAAAGTAGGGAAAACCACTAGACCATTCAGGTATGACCTAAATCAAATCCCTTATGATTATACAGTGGAAGAGAGAAATAGATTTAAGGAACTAGATCTGATAGAGTGCCTGATGAACTATGGATGGAGGTTCATGACACTGTACAGAAGACAGGGAGAAAGACCATCTCTAAGAAAAAGAAATGCAAAAAAGCAAAATGACTCTCTGAGGAGGCCCTACAAATAGCTGTGAAAAGAAGAGAAGTGAAAAGTAAAGGAGAAAAAGAAAGATAAACCCATTGAATGCAGAGTTCCAAAGAATAGCAAGGAGAGATAAGAATGCCTTCTTCAGTGATCAGTGCAAAGAAATAGAGGAAAACAATAGAATGGGAAAGATTAGAGATCTCTTCAAGAAAATTAGAGATACCAAGGGAACATTTCATGCAAGGATGGGCACAATAAAGGACAGAAATGGGATGGACCTGAGAGAAGCAGAAGATACTAAGAAGAGGTGGCAAGAATATACAGAAGAACTGTACAAAAAAGATTTTCACAATCAAGATAATCACAATGATGTGACCACTCACCTAGAGCCAGACATCAGGGAATGTGAAGTCAAGTGGGCCTTAGAAAACATCACTACGAACAAAGCTAGTGGAGGTGATGGAACTCCAGTTGACTTATTTCAAACCCTGAAAAATGATGCTATGAAAGTGTTGCACTCAATATGCCAGCATATTTGGAAAATTCAGCAGTGACCACAGGAATGGAAAAGGTCAGTTTTCATTCCAATTCCAAAGACAGGCAATGCCAAAGAAGGCTCAAACTACTGCACAATTGCACTCATCTCACATGCTAATAAATAATGCTCAAAATTCTCCAAGCCAGGCTTCAGCAATACATGAACCATGAACTTCCAGATGTTTAAGCTGGTTTTAGAAAAGGCAGAGGAACCAGAGATCAAATTGCCAACATCTGCTGGATCATTGAAAAAACAAGAGAGTTCCAGAAAAACATCTATTTCTGCTTTACTGACTATGCCAAAGCCTCTGACTGTGTGGATCACAATAAACTGTGGAAAATTCTGAAAGAGATGGCAATACCAGACCACCTGATCTGCCTCTTGAGAAACCTATATGCAGGTCAGGAAGCAACAGTTAGAAATGGACATGGAACAATAGACTGGTTTCAAATAGGAAAAGGAGTACCTCAAAGCCGTATATTGTCACCCTGCTTATGTAACTTATAGGCAGAGTACATCATGAGAAACACTGGGCTGGAAGAAGAACAAGCTGGAATCAATATTGCCAGGAAAAATATCAATAACCTCAGATATGCAGATGACACCACCTTTATGGCAGAAAGTGAAGAGGAACTAAAGAACCTCTTGATGAAAGTGAAAGAGGAGTGTGAAAAAGTTGGCTTAAAGCTCAACATTCAGAAAACTAAGATCATGGCATCTGGTCCCATCACTTCATGGGAAGTAGATTGGGAAACAATGGAAACAGTGTCAGACTTTATTTTGGGGGGGGGGGGGTCCAAAATCACTGCAGATGTTAATTGCAGCCATGAAATTAAAAGATTCTTACTCCTTGGAAGGAAAGTTATGACCAACCTGGGTAGCATATTCAAAAGCAGAGTCATTACTTTGCCAACAAAGGTCCATCTAGTCAAGGCTATGGTTTTTCCAGTGGTCATCTATGGATGTGAGAGTTGAACTGTGAAGAAAGCTGAGCACCGAAGAATTGATGCTTTTGAACTGTGGTGTTGGAGAAGACTCTTGAGAGTCCCTTGGACTGCAAGGAGATCCAACGAGTCCATTCTAAAGGAGATCAGTCCTGGGTGCTCATTGGAAGGACTGATGGTGAAGTTGAAACTCCAATACTTTGGTGCTCTTATGCAAAGAGTTGACTCATTGGAAAAGACTCTGATGTTGGGAGGGATTGGGAGCAGGAGAAGAAGGGGACAACAGAAGATGAGATAACTGGATGGCATCACCGACTCGCTGCACATGAGTTTTGGTTAGCTCCTGGAGTTGGTGATGGACAGGGAGGCTTGGTGTGCTGCGATTCATGGGGATGCAAATAGTCGGACACGACTGAGCGACTGAACTGAACTGAAGGTTTGTCCATTGGCTAGTATAAGCTTCCTATAAGGTGGGATTTGTACTGAGTTTTTGTTGGTTGTTTTTCCTTTGATGAGCAAGCTTGAGTGAGGTAGTTATCCTGTCTGCTGATGATTGAGTTTGTATTTTGTTTTTTTAGTTGTTTAGATGTTCCTGCACAGGGTGCTAATGGTGGTTGGGGGATGCTGGTTCTTGTATTCAAGTGGTTTCCTTTGTGTGAGTTCTCACTATTTGATACTCCCTAGGGTTCTCTGGTAGTCTAGGGTCTTGGAGTCAGCGCTCCCACTCCAAAGCTTCAGGGCTTTGTGTCTGGTCAGGAATGAAGATTCCACAAGTGGTTTGTTATGGTATTAAGTGGGATTAAAACAAATACCCAAAAATGAGAAACCTAATATAAACCCCAGACAAATGGCACTTACAAAATCAGGCAAATAAGAATTAAAATAATGACATATACACATACACATATACATACATAAGCAAAATCTAAACAGCCCAACAAAATTAAAGTATAGTAGATTAAACCACCACAAAAAGGAAACCAAAAATTGTATCTACCAGTTAAGAACAAAACTAACTAAGGCACCAACTGGAAAACGAAACTAAAGCAACTTGCCAATTGGGGAATAATCAGTTAAAAGAAAAACTGACAAATATGTTGAGAGGAAAGCAAAGAAAGTAAGAATAGATATGCAAAATTAAATAGAGGTGGATACAGAAGATTTATATACATTAAAGTTTAACTGCAAGGGGAAATTAACAGTAGGAAAAGCAAACAAAGAAATAAATATAGAAAAAAATAATAATAAGTTAAAAATTTTAAAAAAGAGAAAAGAAAAAAAAGTTTTTAAACTCCACAGTTCAGTTCAGTTCAGTCGCTCAGTTCTGTCCAACTCTTTGTGACCCTATGAATCGCAGCACGCCAGGCTTCCCTGTCCCTCACCAACTCCCGGAGTTCACTCAGACTCACGTCCATCGAGTCCGTGATGCCATCCAGCTATCTCATCCTCTGTCATCCCCTTCTCCTCCTGCCCCCAATCCCTCCCAGCATCAGAGTCTCTTCCAATGAGTCAACTCTTCGCATGAGGTGGCCAAAGGACTGAAGTTTCAGCTTTAGCATCATTCCTTCCAAAGAAATCCCAGGGCTGATCTCATTCAGAATGGACTGGTTGGATCTCCTTGCAGTCCAAGGGACTCTCAAGAGTCTTCTCCAACACCACAGTTCAAAAGCATCAGTTCTTCATCACTCAGCCTTCTTCACAGTCCAACTCTCACATCCATACAAGACTACTGGAAAAACCATAGCCTTGACTAGACAGACCTTAGTGGGCAAATTAATGTCTCTGCTTTTGAATATGCTATCTAGGTAAACTCCACAAAACTCCACAAACCCAGCAAAGAGGCATAGGTTTATAACAAAAATAAAAGTGTAACTATATATACTCATATACATGTACACCCATAGGAAAAATCAAAACAGTCCAACAAAAAAATATAGTACAATAGATTGACCTGGCTAACAAAGGAAACCTAAAATTATATCTACCAGTTGAGAACAGAACTAACTAAAGTACAAACTGGAAAACAGTAGTAAAGCAAAGTGCCAATTGGGGAATAAAGCAATGAAAATAAAATTAACAAATATGTTGAGAGTAGAGAAAAGAAAGAGAAGGAAAATAATAGATATGCAAAGTTAAATAGAGGTAGATAAAGAAGATTTATATACATGAAAGATTATCTACAAGGGGAAAAGAATAGTAGGAAAAAAAAAACAAAGGAATAAATGTAGAAAAATGATATAGGTTTAAAAATTTAAAAATTAAAATTAAAAAAAGAGAGAGAAAAAAAGAAAAACTCCACAGAACTGCAAAAGCCTAATGTAGAGGCAGAGGTTTATGACAATAAAAAATGTGACTGAGGATATAAAGAAAAAAAGCTCAAAAGCTTAATTAGATTTCATAGTGCCAATAAGACTGACAACTACAACAGAATGGGAAAAAAATGGAGTGGGGGAGAAAACAAAAAGAATCTACAGAACAAGTGAAAGTACAAGAAAAATAAATGTTTTTCTTGAGTCACTGCTGTCAGAGTCCTTCCCCTCGCTGGGGGTCCCAGTCCACCTCACCTCCCTAGGATGCCCCCCAACACTCTGCTGATCTCTGGACCTGCTGTGGGGGCAGCTCAGATTCTAATCTGGTCTTACTCCTGTGTGTTCTTTCCTCCAGTGTTCATGGCTATCAGAACTAGTGTATTTTCTTTTGTGGTAGCTCTCAAAGTCTTTTATATATTCCATAGGCACAGAGTTTGCCTAATTTATCATGTGGATTTAATCTGCAGCTTGTACAGCTGGTGGGAAGGTTTTGGGTCTTCTTTAGCCACACTGCCCCTAGGTTTCAATTGTGGTTTTGTTTCCACCTCTGCATGTGGGTCATCCAGTGAGGTTTGTTCCTGAGGCTGCCTTAAAGGACTTGGGTCTGCCCCAGGGAGGGCCAGGTGTGGAGGTGGTGCAGCTGCTTGGGTCCCAGGGCTTCTGGCAGCACCAGGTACTCAGGTGAGTTGGTAGCTAGAGCAGCAGGAAATACAGTGCTCTAGGAGGGCATGGCAACCAGTATTGACCAATACATTCTAGTATTCTTGCCTGGAGAATCTCCCTGACAGAGAAGCCTGGCAGGCAATGGACTACAAAGTTGCAAAGAGTCCTCTGCCCCAATGAGAACTGAGCATGAATGTGGCTCAACTGCTTGGCTTGCAGGGACTCTGGCAGCGCTAACATGCAAAGACATGGACTGCCTCCACCCTAGGAGTTATGGCCTTATTGGAGTCTTTTTTTGAGCCTCTTGTAGCTGGTGATCAGAAGGCCTCTTTGGCCAGTCATTCTCCATAGCTCTGCCTGTTCAGTCATTTACAGGGCTCCCTTGCCTGGAGTCCTTCTCTTGCTCAGCACATCAGGCACATAGAGGGGCCCCACTGGCTGGAGTCCTACTCTGTAGTTCAGTGCATCACGTTTTGATGGTCCAGCCTCCCTATTGCTTAGCTACTGTTGTGTGGGGAGAGAGAGGCTGTGGTGATGGTTCCACCCCCTATGCAATGACTCAGTAAGATCTTCCCTTGCTTCCATGGCTGCCTGGCTTTCCTCCACAGGCATTCCCACCATGATCTCCTCCCTCACATCCTTCCATCCGTCTCTCTACAGTCAACAGCAGCTCTCACCCTGGGATTTCTCCATAATCCCTAATTCCAGCTCCTAGCTGCTGTGCCTTCCACGGGGCCTTTGTCCCTGTCCGGGGTATGTATGGATGAGGCAAGGACTATCTGATTGTCATTCCATTTAGGCTGCCACAGATCAGCTGTTTCACTCCAAGCCTTACATGTTTCTCCTCTGACTCAGACAATTGTCCCTATGTTGGGATTGGGCCCTGCTTCAGTTCCCCCACCCACTGAGGGCAGGTCCAGTCCTAATAACACTTCTGTTTTTTCCCCCTAGTTCCTTTGTCCTATCAAGTTATGCATGGTTCTATGTGTTCTTTTCCACTGGTCAGTACTCCTGTCTGCTCTCAGTTGGTATTCTGCATGCACTTCTGTGTCTGAAGGTGTATTCATGATCTATACATAAAGAGAGATGCACTCCATGTCCACCTACTCTTCCGCCATCCTGTACTGCTCTCAATATTTTTACTTTTAATAACTTACTCTGTAATGCTTATGGAATATTGTGTATAATTAGTATATTTTAATTTTAAGGTTTCTATACATGATTATTTAATGTCAATTGTGAAATATCCAGTAGCAATGACTACAGAGGACTCTGTATTTTTTCTTTATTCCAAATCTCCCATGATTTTATTTGAATGTAGCTATTATTTAAGCAAAAACATTTTAAAAACTCTGATAACCATATGGTCAAAAAACTTTTTCACAATGGATGCAATGTAGTCATAGTAGAAATTAGCAATTGTATAGACAAAGGTAATATAGTTAATTTAAAAAGTTGAAAATTTGTTAAAATATTTTGTTTTAATTAATAATTTATTTATTTATGGCCATGCCATGCAGCATATGGGATCTTAGTTCCTTGACCAGGGATCAAACCTGTGCTCCTTATATTGGGAACATGGAGTCTTAACCAATGGATTGTCTGACAAGACCACATTTTAAATTTTTATCTCAAGTACTTTATTTTTTATTGTATAAAAATAAAAATAAAGTATGCATACAAATGGCAGCAGATGTTAGTAATCATTATAATAGAGAAAATTTTAAAATCACATTTATTGAAATGATTAATCAAATTTAATATTTTGCCATCATATAATAGGATGTTTTTAAGGTTATTTAGTGTCACAAGCTTCTCCTTTTCCATCTTTCAATTTCATAGTCAATCTCAACATGTTTGTAATCCATTCATTCCATATACCCCAATCCTTTAATCCCTTTGTTTCAAAATCATGTCATCTCTTGGATAGATTATCCTTGTTTCTCATTGTTATCTTTGATGACTCCTTCTTTTCAATTCAGCCTCTACATCGAAACGTGTTATTTCGTAAATTCAAAACCAATCATGTCATTCCTTTTTATAAAACTTTCTAAAAGCCTCATCTTTCATCATAATATTTTCCAAATTTCTAAACATAGTTTAAAAAGCCTATAGCTGTGACTCTGAGCTTATCACTTTTTCCACACGGAAAGCATATCTGGTTTTGTATTTGCCTTGCTTTTCTTTAGAATCAGGGACCTTTGGGCCTTCCTCTGGATGTGATCAATTCCTGAAACTCCCACCTTCCTCAACTACATAAAAGAAAATACCTTTCAGCCTTAATTTCATTATTTCCTTGGGAAATCTGTGTTTCTCATTGAGAGTTGATAGTAATGTTTCTTCGTGGTCACATGCCACATCTATTTCATGTAGACTAGTGCCTTCTTGGCTCTAAGCTGGGAAAAAGCCGGTTATTTTATTTTTTCCCTTTATAGTTATCTTTATTTTATAGTGTATGTATTATTCAATGGATTATATATGAAGGAAAATTAAATATAGTTGCAGATCAATGCAGATGAAAATCATCAACATTATTATCAAGTGTGCACAGTAGTGGCAGAACAAATAAAAATATGAAATGAAAAAATTATCTTAATCAGAACCTATTAGACTTGAGTCTGAAATTTACATCTATTGTTTAACAGCTCTTTATGGCATTTTGTGTATGTGTTTCAAATTATTCCCCTGTGAAAAAGAGATAATGTCTACCACCCTGAATTACCAAAATAGTAAACTGAGAAATATATAAAGTAGAAACACAGCTTAGCAAATAAATTCAATCATTTAAAAAGTGTATATTAATTTTCTACTCTTAGAGATGGAGAAGGCAATGGCATCCCACTCCAGTACACTTGCCTGCAAACTCCCATGGATGGAGGAGCCTGGTAGGCTGTAGTCCATGGGGTCGCTGAGTCAGACACGACTGAGCAACTTCACTTTCACTTTTCACTTTCATGCACTGGGAAGGAAATGGCAACCCACTCCAGTGTTCTTGCCTGGAGAATCCCACGGATGGTGGAGCCCAGTGGGCTGCCATCTGTGGGGTCGCACAGAGTCGGACACGACTGAAGCGACTTAGCAGCAGCAGCAGCACTCTTAGAGAATTAATTAGTTCAGTTCACTTCACTTCATTTCAGTCCCTGAGTCTTGTGCAACTCTTTGCTACCCCATGGATGCCACAAGCCAGGCTTCCCTGTCCATCACCAACTCCTGGAGCTTATTCAAACTCATGTTCATTGAGTTGGTGATGTCATCCAACCATCTCATCCTCTGTCATTCCCTTGTCCCACCTTCAATCTTTCCCAGCATCAGGGTCTTTTCCAGTGAGTCAACCCTTCATATCAAGTAGCCAAAGTAAAGAAGTTTCCTCTTCAGCATCAGTCCTTCCAATGAATATTCAGAACTGATTTCCTTTAGGATTGACTGGTTGGATCTCCTTTCAGTCCAAGGACTCTCAAGAGTCTTCTCCAACACCACAATTCAAAAGCATCAGTTCTTTGGCACTCAACTTTCTTTATAGTCCAACTCACATCATAGATAACTACTGGGAAAACCATAGCTTTGACTAGATGGAACTTTGTTGGCAAAGTAATGAATCTACTTTTTAATATGCTGTCTAGGTTGGTCATAGCTTTTCTTCCAAGGAACAAGAGTCTTCTAATTTCATGGCTGCAGTCACCATCTGCAGTTATTTTGGAGCCCCCAAAAATAAAGTTCCTCACTGTTTCCATTGTTTCCCCATCTATTTGCCATGAAGTGATGGGACCAGATGCCATGATTTTAGTTTTCTGAATGTTGAGTTTTAAGCCAACTTTTTCACTCTCCTCTTTCACCTTCATTAAGAGGCTTAGTTCTTCTTCACTTTCTGCCGTAAGGGTGGTGTCATCTGCACATCTGAGATTACTGATATTTCTCCCGGCAATCTTGATTCCAGCTTGTGCCTCATCCAGCCCAGCATTTTGCATGATGTACTCTGCAATTAGTTAGTAGTATACTATTATACTAGTATACTACACTAGCATATGATTAGTAGTATACTATTATACTCTACTACTATACTATTAATTAGTAGTACAGTAACTACATTGCAAAACTCTCAAGAAACTCAAAGAAAGATGTAGAGAAAATATCAATTTGTCTCTTGCCTTTCTGCATTTTTACTTCCAGCTTAGTCCTTAGAGGAAGAATTTGCTCACAGAACCGTTTGAAGCCAAGATAGTAACCTAGGCTAAAATCACATTCTTTTATTTGTCTTTATTTTGCTGAATCTGTAAGCTCAATCTATGTCTCTCTTATCATTTCCTTTCACTTTTCTTCATTTCTTCTATCCCTCCTAAATTGACCTTACACTTGTCCAGCCAAGGGCACACAGAAATTGTATGCACTGCTTCAATTTTCTATACTATACAATAGCAGTAAAGGAGCAAAATCCAAAGATTTAGATACAAGCTTCATGAAAAATACCAACTCCTCCTTAGCTCCATTAATTATATACAAATTATCTTCCCCATTCTTTTCAGAGTTTTGTGCTATTACACTATATTTTAGCTAAATAATAAGGATATAATATTATTCAATCATTAATTAGTAAATTAGCAATTGCAATAAATGTATACAGTCTCAATCCTCAGATTCTGTTATTCCATGTAGGAATTGCTGTCTTTGTAACCTCACACAGAGCAGGTGTGAAGGTACAGTAGGAACTGAGATGATTTTCTGGGCAAATATCAACTAATATCACATCATCTCTACTGCTCAATGTAATAAACTGAAGCTTGACTGTGTCAGTCATATTACGTGATTTTTCAAAGCTGTTTAACATTATTTGGCTGGCCTTGTTCCAATACCACTGTTTTAAATGCCAATTTTAGGAGCTGGCATAAAAGTAATAGAACTTCGTCCAAGAATTATTTGATTTGAGATGAATTCAATTCTTAAATAATCTAGACAGCAGAATGATATTATGCAGTAGGTGTTTAGAAAAGTGGTAAATTCATAACCATATTTGGAAAGCAGATTTCCAATAGTGGACTTGAGCTCATTTGCTCTATGCATTGAAATGTCTTATCTCAAACAAGATGGCTAATCTGGACAACAACATCTGCCATAAATTGCATTGTTTATTATAACTTTCCAAGCCAGAATTTGTTATCATGTAGTTATTGTCCTTAATTCTATACATTAGAATTGCTTGAAGAACTGTTTGAAAGTTGTAGAGATAAAGCACGTTGACATCTGGAGTTTTGTGAGGCAGGATAAATTGAATCATGAGGTTAATGGACTTCAAATACATGTTCTGAGAAAGAAAGTTCGTCTTTGAGACTGATTGGGTGATCACAAGAAAATATAAGAGGCACAGATGTATTGCTCAAATAACACTTTTATTAATTTTATTGTTACTAAAAAAAATAGCCTTCTGACTTGACTCTTACTTGTGTGTGTATGTGTATGTGTGTGCATGCTCAGTTGTGTCTAAATTTTTGTGACCTGATATATGAACTGTAGCCCACCAGGCTCCTCTGTCCATGGGATTTCCCAGTCAAGAATACGGGAGCTGGTTGCTACCTCCTCCTCCAGGGCATCTTCCCAACCCAGGGATCAAACTTACACTCCTTGCATCCCCTGCAGTAGTAGGCAGATTCTTTACCACTGCTCCATCTGGGAATCCCATGACACTTACTTGCTAAGCTAGTACATTATCAATAATGTTTCTACAGCATAAAGAGGTTAGTGATTGATATTGGCTCTACTTAGTTAGAAATAGAGCCTTGTAATAAAGCTCTTAGAGGAATCCCTGTGAAATATGGCAATTAATCATGCTTGTTTACAATGAGAATAAAGAGGGTGTGAGAACTGGCACACTTTGGGGAACACTTAAAGTTCTCAGTATGACTTGCACATAAGCCTAATTTTCAAATGCCAATGGTCTGTATGCCTATCTGTGTACGAGAACAGGAATTGTTTCTCATTTCTCTATTTATAAGAAATGACCTCAGGTAGGACAAATATTAATTAAATATATATCTTAAAATATATGAAACACATACAGACACATCTTTTGGAATTCGTTTCATATCACTATGTAATGCACTTGCAGCCATCTCCAGGCTTCCCTTCCAGAATTTAGAAGCTAGCTCACTGTTACTAAACTAAATAATTTATAATATTTGTGTTGAATAGTCATGATAATACCAAAAGTAAAATTGGGATATAATTCTTCAATATTAGCTGAAACATTGCTTCTTTAAAAAGGCAGCATAAGTAATTGGTCCTCTTACTTTACCTTAACATTTGCAATTAATGTACAGTAAAATTTTTTTAATATACTCTCATAGGAGTCAGAGAATTGAGCACTCTGTAGAATGTGGAGGTTTTCAACCTCAGCATTATTTAATGTTTATGATATAAATATCATGCTGTGAAGCAGTCTATTAGGGATTATTTTTTATTTGTAATGACATATTTGAGAATTCTGATGACTGTATAATGAAGTTATTAATAATGCATATTTATTGATGATAAATTCAACCTTTACTCTCTAAGAATATTCCACTTTTGACATTTATGATTCCTTATAAATGATGATTTACCATATGAAATTCAGATTTTTGCATTCTGATTAATAATTTTTCTTCTTGGATTCTTGAGATCAGATATTTAAAAGATGGTAAGAATTACAATAGTATACTAAGATATAAAAATATGTATTAAGCATTTAGACTTGTGCTTATTCCAGCTGGTATTTGTTTGCCCTATAACACAAAATCCAAACAATGTTTACATCATTCTATGCTATCTTCACTCTGTCTCTTATACACATCTTTAGTGGGCAAATTAATGTCTCTGCTTTTGAATATGCTATCTAGGTAAACTCCACAAAACTCCACAAACCCAGCAAAGAGGCATAGGTTTATAACAAAAATAAAAGTGTAACTATATATACTCATATACATGTACACCCATAGGAAAAATCAAAACAGTCCAACAAAAAAATATAGTACAATAGATTGACCTGGCTAACAAAGGAAACCTAAAATTATATCTACCAGTTGAGAACAGAACTAACTAAAGTACAAACTGGAAAACAGTAGTAAAGCAAAGTGCCAATTGGGGAATAAAGCAATGAAAATAAAATTAACAAATATGTTGAGAGTAGAGAAAAGAAAGAGAAGGAAAATAATAGATATGCAAAGTTAAATAGAGGTAGATAAAGAAGATTTATATACATGAAAGATTATCTGCAAGGGGAAAAGAATAGTAGGAAAAAAAAAACAAAGGAATAAATGTAGAAAAATGATATAGGTTTAAAAATTTAAAAATTAAAATTAAAAAAAGAGAGAGAAAAAAAGAAAAACTC
>SJYT01025159.1:3223-52416 GCA_006410635.1 Cephalophus harveyi | reverse complement strand
TTTTAAAGATTGCAAGTATACAGTGTAAATTACCCTGAAAACAGTGGAAATAATTTAGAAATCAAAAAATAAAAAGGTAATCAGAAACCCTATAAATATGAAATAAAAATTGGAAAAATATCAACAAATTCAAAGAACAAGACCAAAAGCTGTCTTATTGAAATAACTGCCAAGCCATGTGGTCTAATGGACATTTATACAACCTTGCACCTGAAAATAGCAGCATGCATGTAGCTTATAATTTCACACTGAAGGTTCACCAAGATAAATCACATTCTGAAGCTTAAAACTAATTTTAAAAAGTATAAGCAAATAGATATCATACAGAGTATGTTTTCTGAAAACAATGAAATTGAACCAATATTCATGACAAAAATATATCTGGGAAAATTTCCAAATATTTGGAAAATAAAAAGATTCTAAGTAAGTCATAGATCAGAATCACACAGGAAATTAGCAAATATTTTGTGGAATAAAAACTAAAGCACAACATATTGAAATTTGTGAGGCATAATTAAAAGAGAATTAGGAGAAAAAGATTGTACCTGAAAAATGTTTATCAGAGAGGAAAGAAACTCTCCAGATATTTAAGTAGTACGTAACACCAGTGAGGAACAATTTTCCAGAGAAGTGGGGAGAAAAATGAAGAGAGGGAACATATTTCCACTGGTTTTAAGAGATCAGGGTAAACTTATTCTTAACCATAATGAGAACATTATAAACCAGGAAAAGTCTACAGCATTCTCAGTCTGAATTTAGAAGAAAAATTCCTGAACAACATTGCTTCAACTAAATCCACAATGTTAGATTTATTCCAGGATTGAAAGTTTGTTTTCAACATGAAAATCAATCTACAAGTCACCATGTAAACAGAATAAATAAATAAATAACATTATATCAATAGATGCATGAGATCAGGGTAAACTTATTCTTAACCATAATGAGAACATTATAAACCAGGAAAAGTCTACAGCATTCTCAGTCTGAATTTAGAAGAAAAATTCCTGAACAACATTGCTTCAACTAAATCCACAATGTTAGATTTATTCCAGGATTGAAAGTTTGTTTTCAACATGAAAATCAATCTACAAGTCACCATGTAAACAGAATAAATAAATAAATAACATTATATCAATAGATGCAGAAAAATCCTATGATAAAAAATTCAACTATATTTTATGATTTATACACTCTCAATGAAGTAGGTATAGAAGAAATGAAAAGTGAAAGTGAAGTCGTTCAGTTGTGTCTGACTCTTTGCAACCCCATGGACTGAAGCTTACAAGGCTCCTCTGTCCATGGGATTTTCCAGGCGAGAGTACTGGAGTGGGTTGCCATTGTGCTCTCCTAAGGTGTCCATAGATGTGTGGATTTATCTCTGGGTTTTCTATTTTGTTCCATTGATCTATATTTCTGTCTTTGTGCCAGTACCATACTGTCTTGATAACTGTGACTTTGTAGTAGAGTCTGAAGTCAGGCAGGTTGATTCCTCCAGTTCCATTCTTCTTTCTCAAAATTGCTTTGGCTATTCAAGGTTTTTCATATTTCCATACAAATTTTGAAATTATTTGTTCTAGCTCTGTGAAAAATACTGTTGGTAGCTTGATAGGGATTGCATTGAATCTATAGATTGCTTTGAGTAGCATACTCATTTTCACTATGTTGATTCTGTTCTGAATAGTCTCTGCATTGTTTAGTATGGACAGAAATTCAGCTCATCCCTGACTACCAAGAGGTCAGTTCTTAGTCCTCTTCTCTGTCTATATTAACTTGGGGAATACACATTTCAGTAAATATAATTATATTTTGCCTGCTAGATCAATGACCTGACACAGATATTTGAATGGTTTCAGAAGTGGTTGTGGGTCTTTACTGTAGCACATGGTAAGTGTTGTCATCTCTCATATCTTCAAAAGTATTCAGTAATTTGCCCCACTTCTCCTTTGAATCCCATGCCATGTTTCTTTGCTCCTTTGTATAGCAAAACACTTCTCCTCAGAAGGGTTATTTATACTCAGTTCCTGACTCCCAATCCTTCTTCAAGTCATTCCAATTAAACTTCAATTCCTAAGACTCAAACAACGTTTCTCTTATCAATCTGACTCTGTTGAGGGGATTACAGCCACATAGTAATTAAACAGAAAGCTTAATATTGAAAAATTATTATATTCAGTAATTTGCCCCACTTCTCCTTTGAATCCCATGCCATGTTTCTTTGCTCCTTTGCATAGCAAAACACTTCTCCTCAGAAGGGTTATTTATACTCAGTTCCCCAGTTCCTGACTCCCAATCCTTCTTCAAGTCATTCCAATTAAACTTCAATTCCTAAGACTCAAACAACATTTCTCTTATCAATCTGACTCTGTTGAGGGGATTACAGCCACATAGTAATTAAACAGAAAGCTTAATATTGAAAAATTATTAGTTATAACAGTGGACTGGAGTAATAAGGGTCTAGCTATTAAGAAGTAAGAAAATACTAAATAGAATAGAAATAACAGATATAAAGAGCAGACAATATCCCTGGGGCTGAGAAAGGGCACTCAAGATATCATCCCCTCACCACACCCTTGGGACTGAAACCTTCATCTTGTTGGAAAAGGCAGGACCTTGGCTCACAGGATGGCAGGGAAGTTGCTATGATGCTGCACAGGCAGAAACTGATGAAATTCTGTCTTCATTAACTTTCTTGCAGTAGGCCCTCCAGGGTGCTGAGAAAACCATTCACAGGGAGGCGCCTCATACGAGGAATGACCATCTCTCAGAGGACATACTGAGGACAGCCACCAGCCCTTGGGTCTTGCTGGCTGTTGTTCACCATAAGAACAAGTCCTGGGAAAGGTGTGAGCAGCCCAGGAGCCTAGTGATAGAGAAAACCAGGTGTGCAGAACCAGAATCAGAAAGTTTATTTTGTTAACTATTGTCTCATTTGTGCTGTGAACAAAGTTTAGTTCTTACTATTACTCATTTTAGTTTTTTGGGAGAAATAAATGCATACCCCAGCCGTCCCTTGTAGCTCAGTTGGTAAAGAATCTGCCTACAATGCAGGAGACCCAGGTTCGATTCCTGTGTCTGGAAGATCCCCTGGAGAATTAAATGGCAACCCACTCCAGTATTCTTGCCTGAAGAATCCCATGGACAGAAGAGCCTGGCAGGCTACAGCCCATGGGATTGCAAGAGTCGGACATGACTTGGTGACTAAATCATCATCATCAACAAGAAATGCATATAATTATGTTCATTTAGCTAAAGCAAACAAAATCTCCAATTACAGTAATGAGTCAATCAAAATTTCGGTTCTTTTAACCTATGTGAATTTTTATCCCACTGCTGAATTTTTGTTTCTCTTTTCTTTACTATTATGTGATTAAAATATAAATTCATTTACAAATACCCAGTTCCTGAGAAATGGGCAAAAAGGTAAGGGTTTATTACCAGCTAAAAGATGACTGAATAAATCCATAAATAAATTTGTATAAAGATGGCCTACGTACATATGAAGTTTGATGTATTCCCACCAGTCGTCATAGGTGTAAATTTAAATAGGCACTTGTCCATACACATCAAAATACAGAAAAAGAAAAGCACACAAAAAGCTCAATAGAGGCAGCCACCATCTCTACTGCAGTCCTCTTTGGAAACACACTGGTTATGTTTTTTAAGAACTTTAAAATATGTTCATAAACTTTGATGCTTCAATTACTATTCCAAGCCTCCAAAATGAGAAAATAACTTAAACATGGACAGTAATATATAAAAATATCATGTTTGTACACTGTCATCACAAAGTTAACCAATGTCACTATCTTTAAATTAGAAAGACAAAACACCCAATAGTAGATGTGTATTCAAATCTTCCTAGTATGAAGCTATTAAAAATAGTATTTTGCATTGTGTTAACTGAAGTGGAAAATGCAAATAAAATAATTTTGAAATGTTCAGGTATTTATTAATTAACACATGTGACTTGATTCAGGTTTAAAGATGCATGCACATAATCTTCAACTCAATTACCTACATAAAAGGGCACAACGAAAATCAAAACAATGAATCAGTTATATTTTGTTTACATTGTCCCTTATCCTTTCATTTCTGTATAAGGGTGTGTTACATGCATAATTACACAGTATGCTTAATGAACTTGCAATGAAACTGTTAAGTACTCTCAATACTATTATTTTGGAGGTGAGAATTATTACAAATATTAGGCCTTAGTGGTTTTATTAGTGTACTTTCTATAAGCATATATTTTTCCCTTGTTAAGTGTTAATTTGTTGGTTTTTGTTTTAAAACATTAGGGGATAGCCCACTACTAGGAGATAGCCCAGATTTTTCTAATCTTAATCCACTATAAATAATGTTGCAATGAACACCTCTTTACATATTTCACCATGGGTTCTGAAAGATAGCCTCCCAGAACTGGAATTTCTGATCCAAAATAAATGAACATGTTAAATTATGGTGACTACATCCAAATAGTCCTCAGATATACTGTTAAATTTATACTTCTGTTAATTGTTTATAATAGTACCAGTTCTTGTTTGCCTACATCCACACTAAGATTGGATACTATCAATCAATTAATCCTTATCTATGTAAGAATAAGTAAAACCATTTCATTGCTTCCTCAACCTAAATTTTCTGATTACTGTGATTCCAAATACTCACTGTCATATTTATATAGCTTATATTTACTTTTTTTCTGTGAATTCTACTTGCAATCTCAATTCAAGTGGAGTATAGAAAGAAACAAAAATTTTTTTCTATAAAAATGTCTTTTTTTTGTATAACTGTTATAATTAGGAAAGAATAAACCACAGATTTACCAGGACAATACAATGTCTTTTTCACAACAGCAATACAATGTGACTAGAATCACACTCATAAATACCTCCCATGACAAAACAAATGCCGTATGTACAGCAATCATTCATTTTGCATTGACAAATCATTTTTTTACCAGCTACATATGGTCAATTTCTTTTTTTATGTTGTATCTTTTTCAATTGCACCTAGGAGTCATTTTAATATAGATAATTGAATTGCAGTTAATTCTCCATCTGGTGTTCCAGATTGGTTACTTACTACTGCTGATTTGAGGCTGATATTTTTCATTTATATTACTTGATCATTTTATTCACTGGCACATCTCTAACAGTATGTGACATTTACAAAGCATATCATGTGAGCACAGTTTAAAATTCCCAAAGCACAATTCCCTTTTGAAGCACTTGGAGGTCTTACACAAGCCCTTATATGATTTTATTTCTGCCTTTTAAATCACCATAACTTATAATTTACTTGTGAAGTATAATCTTAAAGGAAATTTATAAACAGATATTTAGAAACTAGCATGTGATGTAGTATTTTAATGTATACAGTATGTTATAGATCTAGCAAATGTTCTTTATGAGTTGGTTTATCTGAAAATTATCTATGAAATCTGATCAGAAAACTGTAATTTGAAAATAATGCATCATTAGATATAGACCTAGTACCATGGATTCAACTGTCCTACTAATCAATCATCATTTTTAATGTTTGAACAGTGAATTACAGGTTTAAAGTACTTTCAATTGATTTGTATAAGGTAAGTTAGGGATCTGTCTCTTATACACATCTAGATGTGTATAAGAGACAGGGGACTACCCTTATAATGCATCATTAGATATAGACCTAGTACCATGGATTCAACTGTCCTACTAATCAATCATCATTTTTAATGTTTGAACAGTGAATTACAGGTTTAAAGTACTTTCAATTGATTTGTATAAGGTAAGTTAGGGATCTTGTATTTTGGTGAAAGAATTAATTTGAGCCAGAGAAAGGTAAGTTTACTATCAACTTTTTTAATAATTTGCAAATTAGATACTTTTATTTTAGTGTTACAATTGTGCTAACTATACTTCCATTTTAAGGTTTCTTTGAGGACTAAAAAAAAATGATGATTGTAAAAAATAAATTGAATATATATTTGTTATTTCATTACTTTCTTTATTTTTCCCATTTCAGGGTTCATGAATCAAGTCTTACAGAGTTTGAATTACTTGCCAAATTCAACATGTTTCAGAATCACCCAGAACCTACTTCTCATTCTAGAAACTGCTGTGTAAAAGGTGGCATAGATTATGGACAGTAGGCATTATTGGGACCAAGCTGCTTATTTTACAGCAGAAAAATTTGAGTCACAGATATAATGGATTAACTCAAACACAGGCCACTAGACTTTGACCAGGTCACAAATAATGATTATAACTTATTGTTGTTTTTTGAGATATATTGATGTAAATATAAAAAGGATACTGAGTACATAGTATTGAAGTAAATGCAATAGGTATTAAAATATTGAAGGATATGATTAATTTTGTTTTATGATCATTTTTGGGAAATATTCCATTTTACATTTATCCTATTTAAAAACGTATACCTATGTATTTCCTTCACTGTACCATTAGCCCACAATGAAGCCCTCCCCCTAGCTAATTTAAATTTGCAGGATAGCCTTTGAAAAGTGTCTATATTGTGTTTATATTATATCAGGCGTCTCTAAACCAAGTTTCTCTAAACAGGAACTCTTTCAAACATTTAAGCATATTATATGTAATTTTGGCTGAGTCCAGTTGCTGTTCACCTGAAACTATCATGTTGTTAATCAGCTATACCCCAATACTAAATAAAGAACTGAAAAAAGAAAAAAAAAAATCATCTTGCTTTCCTTGAATATATATGGTATTCAGCAGAATTGTTTTATTATAATGTTCTCTGAATAAATAAATGCAATAGAAAGCCAAGTCCATTTTTGTTTTATTTCTAATTTTTGAAAGTCTTAAATGCATTTTATAAGAGTTTAGCAATAATGTCTATGATATCATAATGTCACAAATAAAGCATCTAAAGGTACATGTATTTTCTTTAATATATTAATTTTCATTTGCTAAAATAAATAATATGAATAATTTCCATTCATCTGAAAGCATCATGGCAATTAAGAACACATTAGTAAAGCACACATTTTTAAGTGTGCACACACATACACTGACACACAAATGTTTGCCATTTGTGTGTGGAAATTTCTAAATTAACTGTCATAAAATAAAGCAAATTGTCAGAGGCTTTACATTTCCAAGGAGCTATTTCTGATTACCTCTTTGAAGGGCTGGAGATATTTATGATTTGTGATGAAATGACCACATGTAAGCACTATACACCTTTGAAAAAGATTCTGTTCACTGATGATTGGGGATATTAGTTAATGCATTTCTGATGTCAAAACATTAGTATTTCTGCTTTGTAAACTTACATTTTCCTCATTAATCCTGAAAGCTATCCATCCTCAAGGATGTCTCCTAGAAGTGTTTACAAAGGACTTGGAGTGTGTGACAAGATTTCCATAAGAAAAGGTCATAAAAACACCTGCATACCTACATAACAAAAAAAGAGGTAGAAAACATTTATAAAATAAGAATAGAGGAATAACAGGTGAATTGATTACTCAAAAATAAAGGGAGACAACATCTTTGAAAATGTGAGTTCCAACATTGCATCATATTATACCTCAGGATACTCCTGTCCTTGACTTTCAGTTATCCTTACTTTTGTTGTACTATGCTAATGTCTACATGTTTTTTTAATAAATAATCTCAATATTAAATTGCATATTTCTCTTTAATTAGAATTTGAAAAAGTGTATTTAAAATATATAAGGTTATATGGCAAATTATTGTTTTTCTAGAGCTTAGACTGGCATAACAGAACAATCATGGATTTGCAATGCAATAATTTAGCTATGATCGGATGTGCTAGATTATTTTAATTTCACGGCTTCAGTCACTATCTGCAGTGATACTTTGGCCAGCTAATGCGAGAACTGACTCACTTGAAAAGACCATGATGCTGGGAAAGATTGGAGGCAGGAGGATAAGGGGACAAAAGAGGATAAGATGGCTGGATGGCATCACCGACTGGATGGCCATGAGTTTGAGCAAGCTCCGGGAGTTGGTAATGGACAGGGAAGCCTGGCTTGCTGCAATCCATGAGGCTGTAAAAAGTCGGACTAAACTGAGCGACTGAACTGAACTAAACCAGAATGTGCTAAATCATGTCTGACTCTGTGCAACCCCATGGACTGTAGCCCACCAGTTTCCTCTGTCCATGGAATTCTCCAGGCAAGAATATTGGAATGGGTTGCCATTTCTTCCTCCAGGGGATCTTCCCAACCCAGGGATTAAACGTGCATCTCCTGGGTCTTGTGCATTGTGGGTGTATTATTTTACCTGCTGAGCCATCAGGAAAACTATGCTGGATGAACTTAAATTCCCTAAAATTCTATCCTTGGGTTAGTAGTGGCCACAGGTATGGTTTGAATAATTAAAATGGGGCTTCAAAGCATCAGAAACATTCTTTTTACACCAGGAAGTTCAGTGCCAGGTCTTGTACTATAGAAGTTCAAGGTTGTTTCCCCTGAATTTTCTGGCTTTCTTCCTGACATGGGCAAAAGCCAAACCTTCTGTGCCTCTAGCTCCTGCTCAAAGTTTTTCACTGTCTTCTTCCACTCTGGGGACAGACGTATGCTTAGTTTCTTGATAAAAGGTTCTCCTGTAGGTCACACATCTTTGAAATTGGAGACTTGAAGGCAGTGAGTATCAACATGTGTCCTAGTTCATTTTCATGAGTTTCTAGTTTTTTAGCCCACATTAATCTTTTTTTCCCCCATTATCTCACTATCTACCCTGCTGACTCAGGCCCAACATCAAATGCAAAGGAAGCAGTTTGGTATAAGCTGATCAATTGTTTCCCACAACTGTATAAAAAACAATCTTTACAATAAATCTATAGGTATATAGATGGATATGGGCTTATGTGTACATGGGCTTCCCTGACATCTCAAATGGTAAGGTTTACAATGTCATTTACCAGGGTATCATTGACTTTCTATGAACACAAATAAATTATTTGTCTTGAAGTTGCTTGTTCACTTGTGATGATTACATTTTTTTTCTTCTCATTATTAATCAGTTCAGTTCAGCCACTCAATCATGTCTATCTCTATGTGACTCCAAGGACTGCAGCAATCCAGGCTTCCCTGTCCATCATCAACTCCCAGAGCTTACTCAAACTCATGTCCATTGAGTCGGTGAATCCATCCAACCATCTTATCTTCTATCATCCTCTTCTCCTCCCACCTTCAATCTTTCCCAGCACCAGAATTTTTTCCAATGAGTCAGTTCTTTGCATCAGGTGGCCAAAGTATTGGAGTTTCAGCATTAGCACCAGTTCTTCCAATGAATATTCAGGACTCATTTCCTTTAGGATTGACTGGTTGGATCTCCTTGCAGTCCTCAAGAGTCTTCTCCAACATGACAGTTCAAAAGTGTCAACCCTTTGGTGCTCAGCTTTCTTTAGAGGTCAACTCTCACATCCATACACGACTACCGGAAAAACCATAATTTGACTAGACAGATCTTTGTTGGCAAAGTAATGTCTCTGCTTTTTAATAAGCTGTCTAGGTTGGTCATAACTTTTCTTCCAAGGAGCAAGCATCTTTTAATTTCAAGGCTGCAGCCATCATCTGCAGTGATTTTGGAGCCACCAAAAATAAAGTCTGTCACTTTTTCCATTGTTTCCACTTCCATTTGCCATGAAGTGATGGGACAGGATGCCATGATCTTAGTTTTTTGAATGTTGAGTTTTAAGCCAGATTTTTCACTCTCCTCTTTCACTTTCATCAGGAGGCTCTTTAGTTCTTCACTTTCTGCCCTAAGGGTAGTATCATCTGCATATCTGAGATTACTGATATTTTTCCTGGCAATCTAGCTTCCATCTTGTGCTTCATCTAGTCCAGCATTTTTCGTGATGTACTATGCATATAAGTTACATAAGCAGGGTGATGATATACAGACTTAACATATTCCTTTCCCTATTGAAACCAGTCTGTTGTTCCATGTCCAGTTCTAACTGTTGCTTCTTGACCAGCATACAGATTTTACAGGAGGCAGGTCAGGTGGGCTGGTATTCCCATCTCTTTCAGAATTTTCCACAGTTTGTTGTTATCTACAAAGTCAAAGGCTTTGGCATAGTCAATAAAGCAGAAGTACATATTTTTTCTGGAAATCTCTCTCTTTTTCGATGATCCAACAGATGTTGGCAATTTTATCTCTGTTTCCTCTGTCTTTTCTAAATCCAGCTTGAACATCTGGATCAATATAATTCATTATTAATGCTTTTTCATTCTGTGTATTCATTAAAAGCCTTTTTATTATGTGATCCTTTGGCTAACATTAACTCATTTGAAATGCAAACATAATTTAGTCTTTCAGAGGACAAGGAGATGAGATGACAGTTAATCAATGATTGACTTTATCCTTAAGTTTTTCAACTGTCAAGGATAAAACATGTCAATCAGTGAGAACAAATGTACTATCAATTATAATTACTTGAACAAAAAAGTCACAAGTGTTCCTTCATCTTCCAAATATTAAAGCTAAGTTAGAATTATCACTATTGAGTATTCAGTTCCAGTGTCCTATATATTACTTTAATTAGCAAAAAGAAATATTAAGTTACATCTACTTCTCAGACCCATCCATTGATTTTTATATAAGCATTTTCTTGTCCTTGACTTAGTAGTAAGGAGATATTTATCCTCTAATTGTATCCTTAAGTTAAATATATATATACCAATCTAACTCATGAAATGATGAGACTGAGGACAGTCATGAAGCTTGGAATTAGAAAACACTGCCACTTACTACTTGAACAACTTTAGGCATATCATTTCATTTTCTAAACTTCAACTTTCATATTTCTGCTATGATGATTAATAAGTTGAAATTCAAAGGTTGTTAACAGTATAAACACAGCATATCTATGAATACATGTCACAAAAGTACTATTCAGAGGAGGAAAAATAAATGTTTGAGTGCAGAAATACTTTTTTAAACCCAATATTTTAATATAGTTCTTGGTATTAAACAAAAGGTATTACAAAGTTAAGTTTAACCCATCCTTTCTGTAAGGGCTAAATTTTATATTCATGCTTCAAAGAAAGGCACTCAAAACAAAACAACAGAAAACTGCATTTCATATTACAAATTTTATATAAACAGATATACACACATTCATATACAAACTAGAAACATGGAAGTTTTAATAAATAATGGAATGTTGTGGCCTTAAATCAATTCTTTTTTATAAACTTTGAATACTTTGGATATTTTTTATTGCTTTTGTTTAGCTGCTTAATTTTGTAGGGCTTTCTTGAAGACATATGTACTTCAACAATATCCGTTATTAAAAATATTTACTTTTATAAATATTTCAATATAGACACCCTTATCTATGCTGTGAGTACAAGCATTCTAAAAAATGTAACTCCTTAAAGTAACTCACTGAACAATCTGCAGCCTTGAGATATGTAATTCATCATGTCAGAAGCCAGGTACTCAGTCTCCCAGGGCCCTGGAGTCTAAAGTTGTGAGGATGTGAGTTTTTGAGTACAATAAGGAGCCAAAGGATTACAGAAATAGCCAGGCATTCTCCATCTTTGCTTCTAGACAGCCAACACATATGGTTCCTGTCACAAGGCAATTTTTAGTGACCACTAGAGCCTTTCAAATGGAAATCCCCTGACCTTGAGCATAGGCAGTTTGGCAACATCCGTACTTGTTCAGAAAGATCTTTGAGTAATTTGAAGTGACTCAAAACACTGTTAACTTGAGGCAAATTTTCACACATTGCTTAAAAAAAAAAAAAAAAAAAACAGAAATTAAAAGTTAATGAAAGTCAGCAGTTAACATGGAAATCTGGGAAAACATATCTTCTTTAATAGAGATGAAATTAAATGTTACACCCATGGAGGAAAAAAAACAAGATAAAAAGGAACTGACATTTGTGCTAGAATAGAAATTATATAATATCACTTGGATGCATACCTTTGCTTCTTCTCTGTCTGGAAAATCAATTTACAAGAGTTTTCTCTGTAGTGACATGGCCAGGTCTGGGGTTAAGAGCACAATCAAGCAAAATTTCTGGACATCTTCCCTTCCTCATCCCACCTCATTACTCCCCTTTAGCTGTAATTTCCATGAATCCCAACATTAATGAGATAAGAACAGATGGTAGTCTACACACATTTTAAGGAAGAACTTTTAAAAGAAAGCAATATACTGGGCTTCCCCAGTGGCTCAGAGGGTAAAGCACCTGCATGCAAGGCCAGAGACCCAGGTTTGATCCCTGGGTCGGGGAGTTCCCCTGGAGAAGGAAATGGCAACCCACTCCAGTATCCTTGCCTGTAGAATCGCATGGATGGAAGAGCCTGGTGGGCTATGGTCCATGGGGTCGCAAAAAATGCTACTGCCCCATAAAGGTAGAATCATGCAAAATTTCAAAGCATGCTTAGAGAAAATTTTGACAAAATTTAAGTTTGTCTCTTTTCTGCCTCTTTTTTTAAATATTAAAACTGTTTTGTTGAATTCTTGTAGCTTTTGCCTCTCCCATAAGGTTATTAGCCCATATCTCTTTATAACCAATGATTGGATTTTCTAGGAGATGCTGATTGGAGAACCTAGACTAGGATTTTTGCTTTCTGTTTAACAAACATTTATATTAAGTATTTCATCTTCATATGGACTCTTATAGTCATAGGGTATAGCTTCAGCCATTGGCATTGGAATATGCCCTAATGGATGCATACTCCAAAATTATGTTGCCATAGGATATATCTTAGATAGCAATTTGTGTGTCCTTATTTCCAGGAATGATTAGAAAAAGGTAATAATTAAGGGTAGCATACTCAACATTCCAAAGAGCAATATAAGAATTTCAGTGTCTAAATATACTCTAAAAATAAAAGAACACATAAACACATATTTGGATGTGTGCTCAGTCACTCAGTCATGTCTGACTCTCTGCTACCCTATAGACTATAGTCCCCTAGGCTCCTCTGTCCATGCAGATTTTCAGGCAAGAATACTGGAGTAGGTTGCCATTTTCTCCTCCAGGGGATCTTCCCAACCCAGGGATCCAACCCACATTTCTTGCACTGAAGGCAGATTCTTTACAATGGAGCCACCTGGAATGGAATATAACCACAACCAAATTATTCAAAAAAGGAAAACAAGGAATTATCCACAACCAAAAAAAAAAAAAAAGAGAGAGAGAGAGAACAAAGAGCAAATGGTAACTGGCTTCGTATATTTTGATTTAATTATTCTAGTGTATTGTCCAGTTTAAAACTGAGCTTTTAGGAGAATAGAACCATAAAGAAGGCTGCGCATGGAAGAATTGATGCTTTTGAACTGTGGTGTTGGAGAAGACTCATGAGAGTCCCTTGGACTGCAAGATTGAATCAGTCAATCCTAAAGGAAATCAACCCTGAATACACATTGGAAGGACTGATGCTGAAGCTGAAGCTGAAGCTCCTGTGTATTGTCCAGTTTAAAACTGAGCTTTTAGGAGAATAGAACCATAAAGAAGGCTGCGCATGGAAGAATTGATGCTTTTGAACTGTGGTGTTGGAGAAGACTCATGAGAGTCCCTTGGACTGCAAGATTGAATCAGTCAATCCTAAAGGAAATCAACCCTGAATACACATTGGAAGGACTGATGCTGAAGCTGAAGCTGAAGCTCCAATACTTTGGCCACCTGATGCGAAGAACTGACTCACAGGAAAAGACCCTGATGCTGGAAAAGATTGAAGGCAAGAAGAGAAGGGGACAACAGAGAATGAGATGTTTGGATGGCATCACCGACTCAAAGGACATGAGCTTAAACAAGTTCTGGGAGATGGTGAAGGACAGGGAAGCCTGACATGCTGCATTCAAGGAGTCCCAGAGAATTGGACACGACTGAGCAACTGAAACAAACTATTGAAATCCTAAGAAATTAGAAAAGTAGGAAAAAGTTTAATGCCTTTTATTTTCCCTATACCAAATACAATGCTGCAAATGCAGAAGAGAGGGAACATCAACATTCCTGGGCCATTTTTGACAATATTTTACTTTCATATTGAGAAGGACAAGGTCGAATTTTATTGGACTAGTGTAGTTTCATTAAGTGATCTTACAAACTCTTCACCCGTGTACTGACACCGATGAGGCACTTTGTCTTGAATATTGAAACCATAATGTAACATAAATGCCATTACTTTTTTTTTGCTAGGGACACAACTTAATAAAGCTACTGTCAACCAGCTACACCACACACATAGATAAACATATTTCAAGACTGGTGAATCTAGCAAAGCTTTTGCACAATCATCTGTTTTGCCAGTATTGAAGATTCATTCTTGCAGTGCATTCCTTATCACTTCAAAGTGTTGGATACATTTTTCTAGCCTGCATTGGCATTACTCTCTTACATAAACTCTTAGGAGATTAACTGATAATTTAGAGCCTGTGACTGTACAAAGCTATAGCTTCCTGCCTGGGTGAAAGAGACTCACTGTGTAGTTATAAGAGTAGGAGAAGAACGCAATACATCTTTACAGGAAATGTGTTTTTGATGACAATAATATATTTAATTAAAAACGAATTTTCCAAGTTTCCATCAAGTTTTTAAATGCTTCATCTAAGCAATAAATGATGAATTAGAGTTTTCTGCTTATAGGACAAATTAGAAAATATGTATGAGAAAAGATTTATAGAGGTTAAGTAGACCAACAAGATAAAGGGATATTAAATCTATTTCACAAGGCATATTTTACTAGTAAAAATGTATTTTTATAATGATAATTTCAAATTATTTTACCACTAAAATCAAATTGAGAGGAAAATCTTTATCAGGTCCTATGAGTCTTATAGAGGAATTTTTGTGTGAATCATTGGGAAAATTTTTCAAATTATTTTAATAGTGATAAGGCTTCTAAGTGGTGCAGTTGATAAAAAAAATCTGTCTGTCAATGCAGGAAATGCAAGAGACACAGTTTTGATCCCTGAATTGGGAAGATCCCCTGGAGGAGGAAATAGCAATCCATTCCAGTATTCTTGCCTGGAAAATTTCATGGACAGAGGAGCCTGGAAGATCCATGGGGTCATAAAGAGTCAGACACAACTGAGCACATATGCACACACAAATAGCACTTATAAAATTTACAATCTTAATCATTTTAAGTGTGCAGTTCATAAGTATATTCACACGCATTGACTGCTGCACATCCAATCTCCAGAACTTTTTTTTGTCTTCCAAAACTGAAACTCTATGTCCATTAAGCATCTCTTCATACTCTCCTCCCCATAATCTCTGGCAACCATCCTTCTATTTGCTTTCCCTATAAATTTGACTACTTATGTTCCTCTGATAGTTGGAATCATACAATATTTTTCTTTTTGTGACTGGCTTCTTTCACTTGGTATAATGTCCTTGAGGTTCATCCATGTTGTAGTATGTGTCATAAGATTTTTTTCCTTTTTAAGGCAAAAAAAAAATCATTTTATATATACCACATTTTGTTTATTCATTCATCAGATGGACACTTCAATTGTTTTCACAGTTTGGTTATTGTGAATATTATTTCTATGGAAATAATTGTCCAAATATAACTTTCAGGCTCTGATTTCAATTTTTATGGGCATATACCTAGAGGTGAAATTGCTGAAGGTATACAGTAATTCTATATGTAGGTAGGATGTCTACTCTTAAGAAAACAGAAAATCACTCATGTTGGCAAGGATGTGGAAACATTTAATTGTTGTACATGGTACATGGGGATGATGATGCTGCTTTTGAAAACAAGATTAGTTTCGCAAATCTTTTTGTTTTAGATTTTTTTCAAATTTTGTACATGTGCAATCATGTTATCTGCAAACAAAGATAGCATTAGTTTTTCTTTCCTAATTGTCATACTTTTCCTTTTCCTTCCTTTACTTTTTGCATTTAGTTCAGTCGCTCAGTCGTGTCCGACTCTTTGCGACCCCATGAATCGCAGCACGCCAGGCCTCCCTGTCCATCACCAACTCCCGGAGTTCACTCAGACTCACGTCCATTGACTCAGTGATGCCATCCAGCCATCTCATCCTCGGTCGTCCCCTTCTCCTCCTGCCCCCAATCCCTCCCAGCATCAGAGTCTTTTCCAATGAGTCAACTCTTTGCATGAGGTGGCCAAAGTACTGGAGTTTAAGCTTTAGCATCATTCCTTCCAAAGAAATACCAGGGTTGATCTCCTTCAGAATGGACTGGTTGGACCTCCTTGCAGTCCAAGGGACTCTCAAGAGTCTTCTCCAACACCACAGTTCAAAAGCATCAATTCTTCGGCGCTCAGCTTTCTTCACAGTCCAACTCTCACATCCATACACGACCACTGGAAAAACTATAGCCTTGAGTAGACAGACCTTTGTTGGCCAAGTAATGTCTCTGCTTTTAAATATAAAGTTAAATACAAAATACTGAAAAGAAATGATTTGATCTTAGAAAAAAGATCTTAGATGTGTGATCTTAGAGGGAAAAAGAAAAGCTAGAGCTACTCATAATGAAATTAGCTGTAGGTTCATCTTCTTTTGTCTGTTGATGTGATGGAGTGCCTTAATTGATTTTGAACATTGAATCAGCCTTGGAATTTGGGGATAAATCTCACTTGGTTGTGGAGTATAATTCCTTTTATATTTTGTTGAATTCAACTTCCCAATATTTTGTTGAGGATTTTTGCATCTAATTCACTAAAACATTGGCCTGTAGTTTTTCTTTTCCTGTAATATTTTCATCTCATTTTGGTATTAGGATAATGCTGGCCTCATAGAATGAGTCAAGAAGCAGTCCTTCTGTTTCTATCCTATGAAAAAGTTTGTAGGGTAATGGTATATTTACTTCTTTCAAAGTTTTGGAGAGTTCACGAGTAAATACAATAGGAACTAGTTTTTTCTGTTTCAATAGATCAATTTCTTAATAAATATTGGCCTATTTAGATTGTATATATCTTCCAGTGTGGTTTTACAAATTGTTTCTTTCTAGGAATTGGTCCATTTCATCTAAGTTATCAAATTATTGGGCATAGAAAAGTTCATTATATTCTATTATCTTTTTAATGTCCATAAAATCTGATGTGCTGTTCCTTCTTTCATTTTTATGTTAATAATTTGTATCCTTTCTTTTTGTTATTAGCCAGATTTGACTGATATTTACAAAGAACCAGCTTTTGATTTCATTCATTTTCTTTTTTGATTTCTTGTTTTAAATTTCATTAATATCTACTAAACTTCTTATTTTCTTCTGTTTATTTTAAAAGTAATTTTTACTTCTTCTTTTGTTCCTAAGTTGGAAATTTAAATTACTAATTTTAGACCTTTCTTCTGTTCTAATATATCACTCAATGCATAATTTTAAGTGTGTTAATTGCTCAGTCAAGTCCCGCTCTTCATGACCCCATCGACTGTACCCCACTAGGCTCCTCTGTCTGTAGAATTCTCCAGGCAGGAATACTGAATTGGTATCCATTTCAGGGGATCTTCCTGATAAAGGGATCAAACTTGGGTCTCTTGCACTGCAGACAGATTCTTTACTATCTGAGCTATCAGGGAAGTGCAATTCAATGCATATATTATAAATTAAATTTATACATTTCCTTCTAAGTACTTGCTTTCCTGCATTTTACATATCATAATAAGTTGTGTTTTTATTTTCACATAATTCAAAATATTTAAAACATTTTCTTGAGATGTCTCCTTTAACCTATGTGTAATCACCTAAACTCTAACCAGGTTATTATCATTATTATTGTTGAGTTGTCAAAATTCTCTATGTATTCATGATATTAATCTCTTATCAAATATATGCTTTCCAAAAATTTCCTCTAGGTATGCATGCTGCATTTTTATTCTATTTATTGTTGTATTTTTTGATGCACAAAAGTTTGTAATTTTGACATATTCCATTCATCTGTTTTTACTTTTGTTATATGTGCATTTGGTGCCATATCCAAGAAACCATTGTTACTGAATCCAATGTTCACAGTCTTGGCAACCCTATAACATTAAATCATATATGCACAGGTTTATTTTTAAGCTCTCTATTCTATTCCATTGGTCTGTGTGCCCATCTTTATGATAGCTTCACTCTGTTTTTAATGATATCTCTATAATATATTTTGAAATCAGAAAGTTTGAGATATTTTATTTATTCACTCATTTATTCATTTTATTGACCATTGTGGCTACTTGACATCCCTTAAGATTTTATATGAAATTTAAGATAGAGTTTTCTATTTATCAAAAACATCCACCACTGAGATATTAATTGTAGTTGCATCATCTGTACACTGCTTTGAGTAGAATGATATCATAACAATATTAAATCTTTCAATCTAAGATCACATGATGTCCTTCCACTTGTTTGTGTCTTTTAAATTTTCTTTTAGCAAAACTTTGTAGTTTAAAGAGTATATTTTCTTCCTTTGGTTAAATTTATTCTTAATTATTTTATTTCTTTTGATGCTATTGCAAATGGAATTGTTCTTTAGAATTTCCTTTTTGACTATTCATTGTTAGTAAATAGAAACACAACTGATTTGTGGATGTTGATTTTGTTTCCTGCAACTTTGTTAAATATGTCTAGTAGTTTCAATAGGTTGTGTGTGTGTGTGTGTGTGTGTGAGAGAGAACGTTTTAAGATTTGGGGAGAATTTTTAAAGAAATTTAGAATAATTTCATGAACAGAGGACCCTGGTGGAATGCAGTCCATAGGGTTCTAAAGAGTCAGACATGACCAAAGTGACAGCACACAAACATGCATGATGAAATTTAGAAGTCAACTTAGGAATAATTATTTTTATAATCTTCCTAATCTATTTTCAAATTTCCCTGCATCTAACATTATTATGTGCATTCCCATGACTTAGAAGTGTAATGTTCACGATATCTTCAAACTTCATTTATATGGCTTTGCTTTCTTAATATCACCTCTTTATTTTAAATTTTTTCCTCTTTAATTAGAAAATTATAGAAGAGCTAAATATAAAATAATAATCACTGAAAAATCTGAACAATATTTTGAGTTTTACAATTGCCAGTTTTGCTATGATTATACGCACCAGAATTTTTCTTTCTCAAAAACCAAATGTTTTTAAGCATTTCATAAATGTGATTATTACTTTATCTTATTATTTGTGTTAGTTATAAAATGATATATTGTATGAAACCACCACAATATATGAAGCTACTCTATCACTGATGATCTTTTGATTATTTGCTATCAGTAACAGTGATATTTTTCTTTCACATGTACTTTTATGTATTTTAATAAGATTGATTTCAATGAGGACTCTATTTATCATCTGGCATCAGTATACTACCATACTGAAAGGGGAGTCATGGTTATTTTTTGCCCCTAATTGATGCACAGTAGTTGTCACTTCAGATTCTGTGTACTTTGAAACTATCTTTAATGTGATATTTAGGTAAAAATAATCAAATATCGTTTGGGGGAAAGAATGAAAGGATATTTATTATATATGGAGATTCATAGCTTTCCTTTATGAAGACTTGGTTTCCCTTTCAGTAGATGAGATCTAGGTTGGAGAACAGGGTCATCTTCGAAAACTGCAAAGGATGTGATTTTTCTTAACCACCGTTGACTTTCTGTTCATCATTCTTGATTGTTTGGTTCTGTGGATAAATACACAGGTTACATAGGTCACAGCAACACCTCATTCCTGACTCTAGCCTGTGGACAACTGTGGTCAATATAACCACCTTTCCTTACATTTCAGGATCCTCTTCTTACCAAGGGCTTCCCTGGTGGCTCAGAGGTTAAAGCGTCTGCCTCCAATGCAGGAGACCCGGGTTCGATCCCTGGGTCGGGAAGATCCCCTGGAGAAGGAAATGGCAATCCACTCCAGTATTCTTGCCTGGAGAATCCCATGGACAGAGAAGCCTAGTAGGTTACAGTCCACGGGGTCGCAAAGAGTCGGACACGACTGAGCAACTTCACCTTCTTACCAAGCTCAGTCTGACAGCACAATCTTTATGGTTAATAGATGACCAACAAATTACAGTCCATGTTCAGTTCTCAACAGTGCTGGGACACTCTGTCCATCACATCTTTATAGCACTAGTGAAGAGACTGACTTCCTGAGGATCTCAGTCAACTGGTTGATTTCCTGTTCTTAAAGCACAAACGCATTCTGACAGACTCAGGATTCTGAATTTATTGTTCTTTCTCAAAACTCTGTCACAGTTATGATGTCTTCTGTCCGTCTGTCTCTGTCTCCCTGTGCCCTCCCTCCTCTCTCTCATCTATATCCTATATACTGCACATTCATACACAAATACACACACATATAAAAATATATGTGTGAACCTGTCCCTAAGCTTAATAGGGACTATTCTCATTCCTATAGTTAGGTCTGGCTGCATGTATTCTTTCAAGGATGCTAAATCCTGAATCATAGTGGTTAAAGAAAGAATATTGGTGAAAGCAACAAACTCACACGCACGCACACACACACACACACATAAATGTAGCCTGTGAAGTGGCAACCCACTCCATTATTCTTGTCTGGGAAATCCCATAGCAGAGGAACCTGTTGGGCTACAGTCCATGAGGTTGCAAAGAGTCAAACATGACTGAACACATGGCATATACACTTGGTGTGCTATGGAATCTAACTTTTAATACTATTAGACTAACAGAGTATCTTAAGAAAAATGAATTTACTACTTTAACATTAAGACTATAAAAGAAATTTTAAACATTAAATATTCCCTAGTAGAGAAGGAAATGGCAACCCACGCCAGTATTCTTGCCTGGAGAATCTCAGGGACGGGGGAGCCTGGTGGGCTGCCGTCTATGGGGTCACACAAAATCGGACAAAACTGAAGTGACAGCAGCAGCAGCACAGTGCTTAAAAAGAGAACTTTTCCCTTTGTTCCTTTTCTTGGAGAATTTCCCTGAGAAAATTTGCAAGTGTAAATTCTTTTTTTTCTGTTTCTTTGATATGTAAATAAAACTTTAATACTATTTAAAAGCTGAGCAGATACCTTACTAGTTTTTACAGCTCAAGAGCCTTCTCTTTGAAATGCTGACGTTAAAAAAGATAGATAGTATCCTCTCATTGGAACTCTCTGCTTGTCATAAAGACCAGGGAAGTTTATTTTTTTTTTTGGTTATTTTTAGATAAAGGCAATTAACTAGCACAGATGGCCATCCTATTATCAGGTGAAATTCAGATGAACTATATATAGCACATGGTGTTGTCAAGTCATCTTATATGAGAACATGTTATCATTTACCTTGAGGATGTGCATGTAAAGGATTATATGTTTGTGATGTGAGTGATATTTCATTCGGTCTTTGCAATCTCATTAGCAGATTGCCTGTGATGCACATAACTCTCTAACTTAAGGCTTATTCAACAATAAAAATGGTTTCTTTCTTTTCTGCTTTTGAGGAGAGGGTTTTCTAGTTTGTCAGAACTTTTTATTTTTAATTTTTCCCTGAATAGAATGGAAGTTGTGTATGTATGTATGTATGTGTGTATAAAATTACATATATAAATATAAAATAGGTGTACATGCACATATATATTTGCGACCCCATAGACAGGAGCCCAACAGGCTCCCCTGTCCCTGGGATTCTCCAGGCAAGAACACTGGAGTGGGTTGCCATTTCCTTCTCCATTGTGTGAAAGCGAAAAGTGAAAGTGAAGTCGCTCAGGCGCATCCGACTTCTAGCGACCCCATGGACTGCAGCCTACCAGGCTCCTCCATCCATGGGATTTTCTAGGCAAGAGTACTGGAGTGGCTTGCTATTGCCTTCTCCGACAGTCTGATTAGAGAATAGTAATATTGCTTAGTCAAAAATAGAGATAGGAGAAGAGCTGATGAGGCAGTCAGAATTTGCAGGACAGGATCCTGTAGAAAGGAAACTTTGCAAAGAAAGAGCTCAAGAAATCTGCATCAACATCTTCTCCAGTCATGGTTGAATATTAAGCTGTAAGAGCACAGGCCTGTGAATCCTGCCTGAAAACAGCCACCACCAGCCTTTGAGCTGAGTGGAGATTTAAGAGGATGAATACAGTTAGGAGAAGCTAGAAAACTGATCAGAAAGGGTGGAGTGACCTCAAGGAAAGCATTTAAGCCAAAAGAGACCATACTTTAGGAGGAAGATAAGCTAGCCCTTATGGGAAATTATGTCTTCCAGGAGAGTTTTGGAAAAGTCTGGACATATTTTGAGATTGCCACGACCTGGTGGGTGCTATTGGCGTGTGGTGCATAGAGGCCTGAGATGTTGTTATATATTCTACAATGAACACAAGAGCCCCTAAGATGAAAAATCTTTCAGACCAAAATATCATTGTTGTAGAAGATTTGTTCTTGAGACTGGAAAAGCTGCAGTAATAAAAGGGTTACTAGACACATCCAACAAAGGAACAAAATTCAGATTCTTAGCGATGCATCATCCCTAATTTCCTTTTCACAACAAAAATGCTAGATGCGTGAGGAAACAGCAAACCATGGCCCAGTCAATTATAAAGTGTCAATAGAAACTCTCTAGGCTCTAGAACCATGATGAATAAATATGTGATATGTCAGTAACCTGCTCTAGGGTATTTTGGTCTAGCAGCCCAATCTGACTAAGAGAGGAAATGCAATTTATTTTCACATTAAGAGTACACACACGCACTCTCTATATACATATGTGTGTATGACAGCCCAATAACACTGAAAGCCCGATGACACTAAGGAACGCTTCTAAGTTTTATTCATGTGATTTTTCTTTGAAACAGCAAGTGGCAAAAATCATCTTCAAGATGAGAAGATGAACCACTCAGATAAGAGGGTTAGGCAGGACTCATCAAATCCTGCTTGCAAATATCTGTTTAACCCTAGCAAAACTCAGTTGCACATTATATGAAGGGAAATAGAACAGATATCCCACTGAAGAGTGGACTTTCTGCATTCTGTGTTACCCCTTCCTCTGTGTGTGTGTGTGTGTGTGTGTATGTGTGTGTGTGTGTTAGTTGCTTCAGTCATGTCCGATTCTTTGCAACACCATGGACTGTAGCCCACCAGGTTCCTCTCTGTCCATGGGATTTTCTAGGCGAGAATACTGGAGTAGAGTGCCATTACCTTCTCCATACCCTTTCCTCCTCACTCTTTGAAACTATCTCACAATAAAGCCTATTGTTGAAATTTTTCAAACTAAATTTTTAATGACTTGACTGTTGGGCTTAGGTGCTGAGCACCACATCATGGTGGTGCAGACATGATAAAGCTTCGTACTTCCCACTTCTATTTCATACAATCTGGTGTGGGTACGCCTCTTTCTCTCTCCCTCCCACTCTCCCCATAAAAATTCTCAGGGGCAGAGTAGGAGTTCTTAACATTGCACTTTTTTATTTCTCTCTGTATATCAATGCAAATTTCCTACTGCTTCCCCTAAAACTGAACCAAATACTTTAGAAGAAAGGTGTTCCTTTGCTTTATTTATTTATTTTTTAAATTACTTTATTCCTACATAAATAGGAGTACTTATTCCCCACAACAGCTTTTCTTACTGCTTCCTACTTATGAGCCAATTTAGGTAAATTAACCCACTAATCTATTGATGGGGTTTCTGCAAGACCAAACCTCTAAAACTCCCCCCAAAACAAAAAACAAAACTCAAGTCTATAATTTTACAGTAATCATCCATAAAATTTGTTAAATTATAGTAGAAAAAATATGCTTCAAATTTTATTATTACCTCTTGCATGTAGAATTAATAATGCAATTGAATTTTAAACTGGCATGATTTGGTAATGTAATAATCATCATGATAAAATATTATAGACACATATATACACACATAAATATGCATGCATGCTTTATTTTTATAAAACTATTCTAATGGGGGTATTTTGTTTTCAGAGCAAATGTGAGAAATTTTCACTCAGTGTGGGTGACTTACTCCAGTCACTGCAACTCAGCAATGAACGGAGCATGGCTACAAGGCGGCATTATTATTTTCTGTCAAATTCCTGCAGTGCTTGAGGATGAAATAATATATAATTTTATTTAAACTCCTTCTATGTTAAGCACAGATTAATTAGAAACATTTAGAGATGTGTATAAGAGACAGGACTATAGTAACAATATAAGTCTAAAGTATACAATCTAAATAAACATACAAAAGTCTAATGTGTGCATATATTACCCAACTATTATGTATAAGCAAAAGAAATAATAATAGTGATATTCATAATTATATTAATACTCCAAAATTTCTGTTAAGATTTATACAGAAAAAGCCCATACATGGATAAACAAAGCATGAATTTTTGAAGGTTATGTATGTGATTGCATGCACAAGTCATGTGTGTTTGCATCTTGTCTGCACAAGAATATATTTGCAGATTTTATGTTACCTGACATAAATTATTACTATTTATGATCATCATTTAACTATCATCATTGTTGTTATTATCCTTGCTTATTATATGCAAAGATAATAACAATAATCATAGAGTTCAAAAGTAAAACAATTTGTTTCCAAATTATAAACCAAATATATTTTAGAATGAGAATTAGGTTACAGATTTCTTTGACTCTAACGTACACTACTTTTTCCTTTGTCACCTGTTACAGAAGCATGTTTCTATACTTTCAAATGTNNNATGCAAAGATAATAACAATAATCATAGAGTTCAAAAGTAAAACAATTTGTTTCCAAATTATAAACCAAATATATTTTAGAATGAGAATTAGGTTACAGATTTCTTTGACTCTAACGTACACTACTTTTTCCTTTGTCACCTGTTACAGAAGCATGTTTCTATACTTTCAAATGTAGTTTGATAAGCAGAACAATCCCCCCTAAATCTTAACTCCTAGAACCTACAAATATGTCACCTTATATGTCAAAAGATACTTTTAAACTAAGGATTTTGAGATGGCAGCATCATCCTGAATTATCCAGGTGGGTCCAATGAAACCACGTGAGTTCTCAAAAGAGAAAGAGGGACAGGAGAATCAGGGAAGGTGGTGTGATGGAAGCACAGGTCAGATTCAGAGGGAGAGATGTGAAAATGCTTTGATGTTGGCTTTGACCATGAAGGAGCCACAAGCCAGCAAATAGTGGTATCTGACTGAGCAACTAAGCACAGCACAGCGAGAAGCTGGAAAAGGCAGGAAATCAGATTCTCCAAAAGGAAGGCAACCATGCAGACATTTTTTATTTTAGCCGGATGAAAGCCATTTAGACTTCTGACCTCCAGGACTTCATGAGAAATTTGTATCACTTAAGCTCCTGCAGTTGTAATTTGTTCCAGAAGCAAAAGAAACCTACTACATAGGTGGCTAAATATCCTCCATGTACATTTTTCATGTACTCTTCCTTCTTCATCAACAGCCCCCTTGCCTTGGTAGGCTCGGCCCAATAATCATCTAACTTTCTTTAGCTTCCATTTAGGGCAGCCCATTGGAGAGCACCAACAGGAGATTCTGAGCAGAACAGGAAGAGGGGATTATTCTGGAAAGCGGTTATTCTGTCAGCTCCTCTTTGTCAGTTCATCACACATGGACTTAATTCTTCCATTGAAGGCCAAGGCTTAGCTTACATGGCCTGCTTTTCATAGCTCTTAGAGTTTTGCTTACCACCTAAACCCTCTCCTTTCCTCTTCAGAGGTAAAAGACCTCCCTGACATGACTGGACCATGTCCGCCATTACTCCTTAGGTGGTTTCACTACCTTTTGCTTGAATCCTTATAGAAGTCCTCCGACTGAACAGTGATCTATACATCTGCAAAATCATAATACCTTCAAAATGTATCCTAAGTTCAACCACTGTCCTCCACTGTCATTACTGACCTTCAGCATTCATACTTGCCTAAAGTTCCATGTACTTATTTTCTCTACCTGGAACTTTTATCCCAGATATAGACTATTCTATTATATTTAATACTTATTTATACTGATGTAAGTAAATATTTCCTATACATGCCTTTTTCTCATTCCAGTCTGAATCTTCCTCACAGTGTTGAAACAGGAGAAATGGATTTTAAGATTAGTTCTTCTACCATACAAAGTAAAACTGCTGCTGCTTTAAAGCAGAGGTTTATTTTCCACTTTGCTTCTTGCCAAATGAAGTTCTTGGACCAGTTTATTAGCTTTTTTTCTCTACTCTGCCAAGTAATGAGACTCAAATAACTATGTAAATTCATTAATCTCATAAAGCAATTAGTGTAAAATCCAATGACTGTTAAATTATTTCAAAATGAATTAGTTACAACATAATGTTTAATTTTCATGATAACCCTCATTTATTTACACAATATGATAATTTCAATTAAATAAATGCAAAGATGTAATGTATTACACAGAGCAGCTGAAAGCTTGTTCATCCCTTGTAAAAGTGCCTTCTATGACCTATGGTGAAGTGAATTAATGTATAGGAGACATTTAGTACACCGTCTGTCAAAGAGCAAGCAATCATAAATTGCAAATTCCTTCATCTTTCATGCACTGTAGATAGTCACCATGGCTTGTTAAGAATGAAGTGAAATTCCATTCTAATGTATTCTAAAGAGGTTTCATTTCGTTTAACTCCTGTGTGAAAAGAAGAAACAAGATAACCTCCAGAAACCCCTCTAATATTTCTCTATCTCTCTGGGCTTTTAACTGATGATATATATTTATACCACTCTAGGACTGAAGATGATGTTTAAGGCCCAGTCAATTATAAACTGTCAATAGAAACTCCCTAGGCTCCAGAGCCATGAGAAATAAATGTGTGATATTTAAAAAGATAAGGAGTATATTTGGATGAGATGTGGGAATAATCCAGTGTGGGGGTCAATTTCTTTCATCATTTGAAACAGTCTTGCATGTCTTCAATTAATCAAAATATTTGTTAAAACACTTCTGCTCTGATACAGATTATGAGGGATATACTATTATAGCAGCTTACATTGTAGAAAGGCTATGATTAGAATGCATGATTAATATGAAGAGCCACATACATTCACTGAGAAAAATCGGGAATAAAATTTAGCCCTTACGTAAACAATAATATAGCATTTTAGGTCTTAATTTCCTCCTTTATGATATGAATCATAGTGAGTGAGAAGAATATGACCATGATCACATGCTTGCTCACAACTGTCATTTGCAATTGACATGACTATAAAAACTTAGTAGAGTAGTACATATATAAGAACTCTGTAAACTAGAGAGTAATTAATAAATTATAATACTGGTTTGCTGTTTTTAAGAAATGAATTCTCTTAGTTCGCTGAATAAAAAGCTAATCTGGAAACATTTTTAAATGAGATGTTGGGTTTTCATTAGGGCTCTTTGGATTTTTTTTTAAGTATGGAATTTGACTTGATAAAGTGGATTGCAGATTACAAAAGAGTAAAAAGAATGCAGCTGCATAATATTTTTCTGTTTTCCATTAAAGAATGCTTTATTTAAAAGTTATATGCAATTCTGTTTCCAACAATGATGAAGTAGCATGTCACAGCCTTCTGCTGTGAGCAGCTATAAAAACCAGAGATCACAGTGGCCAGGTCCTAACACAGCCCAACTTTGAACACAAGAATATGATTCTTGAAAAAGGGAAACGGGTGAGGAAGGTTTCAGATTTCTACTTGGGTCGATTTCCAAACCACAGAGCAGACTAATACAGTCTGATTACTGCTGCTGCTGCTAAGTCGCTTCAGTCGTGTCCGACTCTGTGCGACCCCATAGACAGGAGCCCAACAGGCTCCCCTGTCCCTGGGATTCTCCAGGCAAGAACACTGGAGTGGGTTGCCATTTCCTTCTCCATTGTGTGAAAGCGAAAAGTGAAAGTGAAGTCGCTCAGGCGCATCCGACTTCTAGCGACCCCATGGACTGCAGCCTACCAGGCTCCTCCATCCATGGGATTTTCTAGGCAAGAGTACTGGAGTGGCTTGCTATTGCCTTCTCCGACAGTCTGATTAGAGAATAGTAATATTGCTTAGTCAAAAATAGAGATAGGAGAAGAGCTGATGAGGCAGTCAGAATTTGCAGGACAGGATCCTGTAGAAAGGAAACTTTGCAAAGAAAGAGCTCAAGAAATCTGCATCAACATCTTCTCCAGTCATGGTTGAATATTAAGCTGTAAGAGCACAGGCCTGTGAATCCTGCCTGAAAACAGCCACCACCAGCCTTTGAGCTGAGTGGAGATTTAAGAGGATGAATACAGTTAGGAGAAGCTAGAAAACTGATCAGAAAGGGTGGAGTGACCTCAAGGAAAGCATTTAAGCCAAAAGAGACCATACTTTAGGAGGAAGATAAGCTAGCCCTTATGGGAAATTATGTCTTCCAGGAGAGTTTTGGAAAAGTCTGGACATATTTTGAGATTGCCACGACCTGGTGGGTGCTATTGGCGTGTGGTGCATAGAGGCCTGAGATGTTGTTATATATTCTACAATGAACACAAGAGCCCCTAAGATGAAAAATCTTTCAGACCAAAATATCATTGTTGTAGAAGATTTGTTCTTGAGACTGGAAAAGCTGCAGTAATAAAAGGGTTACTAGACACATCCAACAAAGGAACAAAATTCAGATTCTTAGCGATGCATCATCCCTAATTTCCTTTTCACAACAAAAATGCTAGATGCGTGAGGAAACAGCAAACCATGGCCCAGTCAATTATAAAGTGTCAATAGAAACTCTCTAGGCTCTAGAACCATGATGAATAAATATGTGATATGTCAGTAACCTGCTCTAGGGTATTTTGGTCTAGCAGCCCAATCTGACTAAGAGAGGAAATGCAATTTATTTTCACATTAAGAGTACACACACGCACTCTCTATATACATATGTGTGTATGACAGCCCAATAACACTGAAAGCCCGATGACACTAAGGAACGCTTCTAAGTTTTATTCATGTGATTTTTCTTTGAAACAGCAAGTGGCAAAAATCATCTTCAAGATGAGAAGATGAACCACTCAGATAAGAGGGTTAGGCAGGACTCATCAAATCCTGCTTGCAAATATCTGTTTAACCCTAGCAAAACTCAGTTGCACATTATATGAAGGGAAATAGAACAGATATCCCACTGAAGAGTGGACTTTCTGCATTCTGTGTTACCCCTTCCTCTGTGTGTGTGTGTGTGTGTGTGTATGTGTGTGTGTGTGTTAGTTGCTTCAGTCATGTCCGATTCTTTGCAACACCATGGACTGTAGCCCACCAGGTTCCTCTCTGTCCATGGGATTTTCTAGGCGAGAATACTGGAGTAGAGTGCCATTACCTTCTCCATACCCTTTCCTCCTCACTCTTTGAAACTATCTCACAATAAAGCCTATTGTTGAAATTTTTCAAACTAAATTTTTAATGACTTGACTGTTGGGCTTAGGTGCTGAGCACCACATCATGGTGGTGCAGACATGATAAAGCTTCGTACTTCCCACTTCTATTTCATACAATCTGGTGTGGGTACGCCTCTTTCTCTCTCCCTCCCACTCTCCCCATAAAAATTCTCAGGGGCAGAGTAGGAGTTCTTAACATTGCACTTTTTTATTTCTCTCTGTATATCAATGCAAATTTCCTACTGCTTCCCCTAAAACTGAACCAAATACTTTAGAAGAAAGGTGTTCCTTTGCTTTATTTATTTATTTTTTAAATTACTTTATTCCTACATAAATAGGAGTACTTATTCCCCACAACAGCTTTTCTTACTGCTTCCTACTTATGAGCCAATTTAGGTAAATTAACCCACTAATCTATTGATGGGGTTTCTGCAAGACCAAACCTCTAAAACTCCCCCCAAAACAAAAAACAAAACTCAAGTCTATAATTTTACAGTAATCATCCATAAAATTTGTTAAATTATAGTAGAAAAAATATGCTTCAAATTTTATTATTACCTCTTGCATGTAGAATTAATAATGCAATTGAATTTTAAACTGGCATGATTTGGTAATGTAATAATCATCATGATAAAATATTATAGACACATATATACACACATAAATATGCATGCATGCTTTATTTTTATAAAACTATTCTAATGGGGGTATTTTGTTTTCAGAGCAAATGTGAGAAATTTTCACTCAGTGTGGGTGACTTACTCCAGTCACTGCAACTCAGCAATGAACGGAGCATGGCTACAAGGCGGCATTATTATTTTCTGTCAAATTCCTGCAGTGCTTGAGGATGAAATAATATATAATTTTATTTAAACTCCTTCTATGTTAAGCACAGATTAATTAGAAACATTTAGGAGAAGTCCATCTTATGGTAAAGCATGTCTTACTGAGGTGGGAGCTAACTAGAGTTTTAGGAGGTTGATAGGAGACAACTGATATGGGTCTTCCTCACCAGTTTTATGAAACTATGAAAGGTTTCCCTTGGCAGAGGAATCTGGTTCTTTTAATAGGTACTGATAGATATGAAACCACATAATCATTTTTCTTTGCTAAAGTAAACATAAAAAAGGGAAAAAAGAAATGGCACTCTACAGGGAAGATGTTTTTGAAGCCCCTGTCAGAAATAATAGAAAGAAACAAACATGTCCCTTACCCACTTCACTTAGACTCAGTGGTCAGGATTACAAGCTGAGTTGCAACGTTTATCAAATGATAAACTCTGTTCTCTTAGCATCTTATTGTCTAATGAGAAAGAAAAATGTGAACAGAGAACTGACAAGGAACGTCCCAAAGAATGATGAAAGCAATAAAGCCATTCTCTTGAAGAAATTTGGAAAACTAAGTTAAACTAATGACATCAGTGGACCATATGGGTTAGGCCATGTCGGTCTCAAAATTACTTGACAAGAGAAACTTTATGTGAGCCATAAGAAAACACTTCTCTGACAAGACCACAGCAGACCTGGTGGATTTTCTTCTGTTCCCTTCCCTTTTTTCCTTCATTTTTCTTTTCAGAGTTATTGGTTCAAATAAAACAAATTTAGCTAATAAACGTAAAGTACTTGCAGCATGATCAATTAAATTGTGTGAATTCTGGAATTTTCCAACTCTAAAAAAAAAACTTAGGATCTACCAAATTAGATTTGGCCTTATATACCTATGATTTCATATTAACAAAATGAAATTGGAAATATATTGGACCACCAAAGCACTCTTTGGGGTAAAGCAAAAATGTTAAGTGTACAGTGGTCTCAATAACAAAAAGAACACATACAAATTATGTAAACATCTAGTCATTCACTCATACCATACTTTTGATTGTATACAATAAGTGTTAAAATCACAATTTTTTTATTCTTTTCATTGCAATGTTCCTAAAACATTAGATCTTCATAAGTTTAACATATTAGATTATAGCAATTATTTTCACCATCTTTACCACTTTTAGTAGGTACCAATACAAATAATCATCTTTTTCTTTGCTAAAGTAAACATGATAAATGGAAAAAAGAACTGGCATTCTACAGGCTCCCCTGTAGAATGTTTTTGAAGCCCCTGTCAGAAATAATAGAAAGAAACAAACATGTTAAATACATTACTACTTGTTAATATATTTAAATAATGTAAGAAGTTATTAACTATATACTGAGTATTCTATAGGAGAATGGAAGAGGGAAATTCGACCTAACATGGAAATTCAAGAAAATCTTTCTAAAGCTATGATGCTTAGGTTGGGTTTCAAAAGATGATTGAGAAGTAAGAAAAAACACAATCTATCTAAGGGAATGGGCCTCTCTGATGCCTCAGATGGTAAAGAATCTGCCTGCCATGTGGGAGACCTGGCTTTGATCCCTGGGTTAGGAAGATCCCCTGGAGAAGGAAATGGCAACCCACTCCAGTATTCTTGCCTGGAGTATCCCATGGACAGAGAAGCCTAGTAGGTTACAGTCCATGGGTCGCAAAGATTCGGACACGACTGAGCGACTTCACCTCACCTCACCTCACCTCATAATTTTATAATTTTTGGTAACCTAATATCGATGCTTTTGAACTGTGGTGTTGGAGAAGACTCTGGAGAGTCCCTTGGACTGCAAGGAGATCCAACCAGTCCATTCTGAAGGAGATCATCCCTGGGTGTTCTTTGGAAGGAAAGATGCTAAAGCTGAAACTCCAGTACTTTGGCCACCTCATGTGAAGAGTTGACTCACTGGAAAAGACTCTGATGCTGGAAGGGATTGGGGGCAGGAGGAGTAGGGGACGACAGAGGATGAGATGACTGGATGGCATCACTGACTCGATGGACGTGAGTCTGAGTGAACTCTGGGAGTTGGTGATGGACAGGTAGGCCTGGGTGTTGCGATTCATGGGGTTGCGAAGAGTCAGACACGACTGAGTGACTGAACTGAACTGAACTGAATATTACATAAAAAGTCACTTCTTTTTTTTTTTTCCTGTTTTTATTTTTATTTTTTTTTAATTTTTACTTTATTTTACTTTACAATACCGTATTGGTTTTGCCATACATTGACATGAATCCACCATGGGTGTATATGAGATCCCAATCCTGAATCCCCCTCCCACATCCCACCCCATTTCCTCTCTCTGGATCATCCCCGTGTACCAGCCCCTAGCATCCTGTATCCTGTATTGAACATAGGCTGGTGCTTCATTCTTACATGATAGTATACATGTTTCAATGCCATTTATTTATTTATTGGTTGCAATTCTGCAGTTCAAATTGCAACATCTTCAAGGGGATTAGTTCACTTTCGCTCCAGATGGTAACAGCTAGGCTCCCTTACGTGTTCAGGAATGGTCTTGGATGGCTGGTACAGTGGAGTCCTCTGTTCCTTCTTCCTTATTCTCCAAGAGGCTGCCCTATGATTTAGCACATGGAGACAAGAGAATCCCTAGGAATAAGATACACAAGAAGTTTACTAGCCTTTGCTAATGTCATGTTTCTTATGTTGAAAAGCCAGAATCTATACAGAAATGAACACAGAAATGTGACTGACTAGGGACAATAATTATTATAGACAATTTACCACATATTCCTTGACAAGAGATGGGGTCCAAGTGGTTACTACTCAGAGACTAAGTTGTATAGGGAATTGTGTGTTAAGGGAATAGACTTCAGACTTTAGAGATCTGAAAGTTATTGAAAGGTCTCTAATAATAATATAACATCCCTTATATAATGAAAAGTCCTTGAAGTATTTGCCCAGATGACTCTTTATAGGAGAATATATGAATAATCCATTTTTTTTGATAGTAAGACGTAACGTTAGTTTCTTTGTTTACTAGAATAAGACAGTTTTGTCCTTGATGATATCTCACATCAAACATATTTCAAATTTAATTTTTCTGTCCACTTTACATTTGAGAATTGTTAAAGACTGAATGTTCATGTCCCCCCAAAATCCCTGTGTGGAAAACTCATCCCCATTGAAATGGTGTTTGAAGGTGGGGCCTTTGAGAGAGGATTAGGTCATGAGAGTTGAGACCTCATGACTGGGATTGACACCCTAGTCAGAAGAGAACCTAAACAGATCTATTGTATTTTCTGCTGGATGCGGACACAGTGAAATGACAGCTGTTTATGAACGAGGAAGAGGGCCCTCATCAGTATCTCCCAGCATCTGGATCTTGGATGTCTTAGCCTCCAGAGTTACAAGAAATAAAGTTCTGTTTTTCTCATAAGCTACACAGTTTACAGTATTTTGTTATGGTATCCTGAGTAGATTAAGACTGTCATCCATATGTTCCAAATATGATTACCAATATTGGATTTCTGTTTTGGAAACTTTTATGAGTCTGCTTCTGTGTGTGAACATGCAGTAGCTTGAGTAGCTCCCAGGTTTCTTGACTGATGCCTAATATGTATGTTCCCCCTTGTCACTGTTGCACATAAGAATAGGTCATAATACCACTGGTTTGAAAGTAGTTTGACATAGAAATGAGTGAATTTCATTTACTATCGTTTAATTTCCTGTCCTCTCAGCACAGCTGGAGCCATCATCTGTTTTACTGGCCAGCTGTCTCCATACCCATCACACACTATATTGGGGATAGCAACTAATAGCCAAGGAGGAAGAACAATAGGTATGTCACAAGGACACTTTTGATGCATTTATCCTTGATTCATTTATTCATTAAGAGATTTTTTTTAAGTCAAGTATGTTTTCTGAATTCAGAAACGCTTCCATGTCAAACATCATTCTTCCTCTACAATCCTTTGACTTGAATTTGCTTGATTAAAAATATTAGAAGAGCAATTTTAAAATCAAATGCCTTTGCAATGAGTAGTAAATTGTCACTCTCTAAACTATTAATAACAAGGACAAATTACTCATTTCATTTTAAGAGTGGGTTAATGTCTAGTTTAGAACCAAGTGTCTATTTTTCTTTCCACACATAAAAACTAAAAAATAGATACTTTTGTAATCATTAAAAGTCAAGCCTCTCAAAGCTTTGTAATATGTTTCAAATTATTCATTTCTAATGTTGAATTATTATATTAACTTCTTATAGTTGAATAAGCAGTAAAATTTTGTTTGAATATAGCTTACAATACTCTTTGTGTGTCATATTTCATTAATTACTTCACATTGTAAATTTTATACTATGCAAACACTTTAACATGAAACTTTTATGTCTTTTTAATTATTTATAAATTTAGACTTCCTTGGTCCAGCAACTTTTCTTAGTATACAAGCTTTTGATGTAAAAAGAAAAGATAATAGATATTTTATTTTTAGTATCTCTTAAGGTCCATCTAGTCAAAGCTATGATTTTCCAAGTAGTCATGTAAGGATATGAGATTTAGACCATAAAGAAGACTGAAAACTGAAGAACTGACACTTTCAAATTGTGGTTCTGGAGAAAGAAGCACAAAGATTAAATCAAATTGTGGTTCTGGAGAAGACTCCTTGAATAGCAAGGAGATCAAACCAGTCAATCGCAAAGGAAATCAACTCTAAATATTCATTGGCTCCAGTACTATGGCCACCTGATGTGAAGAACTGACTCATTGGAAAAGCCCCTGATGCTGGGAAAGACTGAGGGCAGGAAGAGAAGGGGGTGACAGAGAATGAGATGGTTGGATAGCATCACCACTCAATGGACATGAGTCTGAGCAAACTCCAGGAGATAGTGAAGGACAAAGAAGCCTCGTGTGCGTCCCTGATTATGGTGTCACAGAGAGTCAGACAGAACTTAGTAAATAAACAACAATAACAAAAGTGCTTTCATCTAAATTTGAGATTAACAAAGCATGTTATGAAAAAGTCAAGCCAAATGGAATGATTTCATAAATTATATTTCATTTTTGATAAGATTTTTCTAGAAGAAACTCCTTTAAGCACAAAGGTAAGAAGCTGTATATAATGCACATCAAGTTTTGTACCTTAAATATATGTTTATCTGTCAATTATAACTTAATAAATCTGGAAGAGGGAAGATATCATGAGGAAAATCATACAAAAATCTTATAAATATATGTGAAAAACTTTTAAAATATGAATAAGCTTTAAAAAAGAGCAAGCTACAGGAAAATCTCATAGAATATTTGGCCATTACATAATGTCCAAGCATAGATAAAACTAAAAATGTAATATATAGACATGCAGGTGGTAGTATATTAAAGAAAATAAATTTTTAAAATAAAAATCTATAATAGGGGTTAGCTTCTGGAAGATAAAATTGTGATGTGTTTGTGAAAGCCACATTGTGTGGGCTTCCAAGAAACTGGTCCATTTTATTTCCTGAATATAGAGGGTTTAGTCTCCTTGGAAATTTCCACATCTTGTCTTTATTATGCTGTATGGTTTATATAACAATTTTATTTATTATATTGTAGAGTATATGTAACAATTTTAAAAACAAAAATTGCTTTAAAAGCACAATCTGCCCTGTAATTAATCTTTAAAAGAAAAACTGTAAAAGCATGGTAAAAAGAACAAAATGTTACACCTATACCACCTAGAGCAATTGTGGAATTAAGCCTGTGGTACCAGGGCCCCACACCCGCTGCCCTTTCAGTCTGGATGCATCTTACCCTTCTTCCTGGAATGCCTTTCCCTTCTCTCCCTGCCACCGGAGTGAACTATGACTCATCTTTTGGGTCGCTGCTGCTGCTGAAATGTCACTTCCAAGGACGCCTACCCTGACTTCCCAGCCCAGGGCAGGTCCCCTGGGGCTTGGGCACCCAGAGCCCCAGGTACCACCCTCTCCTTCAGAGCATGGGGCCCAATGGCATGTGTTTGTGTGCTTCTTAGGTGGGAGTGTCTGTCTCCCTCTAGAACCAATGTGCTCCACGAGGACCAAGACCTGCCTGATTTTGCTCACCCTCAGGCCCACAGTGCTCCATAGACAGTAACCCTGGGCCAAGTACAGGGATGGGGCCGGAAGAGACAGCCTGGTTCCTGCCGTCATGCAGCTGACTGGCTGGCAGGGAAGCTGGATTGTTAAACCAGCATCAGTTCAAAATGTTAATTGCTGTCTCTTATACACATCTAGATGTGTATAAGAGACAGGCTTATATATGAGCATAATTTAGCTTTTAACATATATGACCCAAAAACTAACAGCATTAGCCAACAAAAATAATGAGAAATGGCATAAAGGATTTGAATTAAATAATAGAACTTGATTAAATCATGCCTATGTTCATGTAAAACTGACAAGTCTAAGTGATGAGATCATGTAGATTCTTATGTCCATTCTTCAGTCAAGTAATTATCCCCTTTCATAAAAACTGATATAAAAATTATATCTGCAAGAAACATTTATTATGATATAAAAAGTAATCTTTTCCTTGCAGAGTGATATGTTCCCTGGTCATCATTTTCATGTGTTTTTCTTTTCTTTTCACTTGCATCCATTCATAGAGATCATGTCGATTGCATCCTACTATGTATCTGATTTGTAAGGGCTGCTACAGACACAGAGCTGAATAACAATTTACTCATACTCTCAAGCATCTCAAAATATACTTCACATTCTCATAAGGTCACTGTAAGCTCTCTTAGACAAATACATAAGCAGTATAAAAAGAAGCATAAAGATCACATTGCTAATAGAATGCTAGTGAGCCAGGAGTTTCATATTTTTCAACTATAAAGCTCAAGACTGGTTGAGATAAACATGTTAAAGGATTATGGTTTCCTATTTATCTCTACTCCCAGGAACAAGTCAAAAACAATTACATTCACTAAAATTGATATAGTACTACTTTTCTACTTACCTAGATCATTATTACATAGTATCTGAACTAGAAATATCATTCTGCCTCTTGACTTTGTTTTTAACTATATTTTATTTCACATTTATTTCACATCATTAAATCCACAGCTCACAATTAAGTTCCACAATTCTGTTGCTTATCACTTGGAAGGTTTGTACAAGAGATAAATATAGAAAACTGCCATGGTCATCAATTAGCTGAAGAACTCTGCTGTTCATGAAGTTCTGTGTTGTATGCATTGACCTTGAAACTCTTACTGATTGAAAGTGAAGGAATGTCAAATAGAGTTTATTACAGATTTAGTTACACTGGTATTCCTATATGACTTTATAGCTTGGTCAAAGACCTGTAACATTATGAAATTACTAAAATAAATAAATAAATAAAGAAGTAGTAGAAATGTCCCTATACTATAGAAGAAGAGGCAATACATATTTAAGATAGCAATTAGTACGAAGGAGAACAGAAGCCAAACATTTATGAATGCTGACAAAATTAATCTTTGAAAGGAAACCATGGCCCAACCCCAATCCAGGACCATCTCATCTCAAATTCTTGAATTACACCTGCAAAATTTCTAAGTAAGTTCACACTTACAAGTTACAGATATGCATATCTTTGGGGGATCTAGCATTCAGTCCCATACAGTAGCTAAGGTTGTATATAATGTAATACTGCTGCTGCTGCTGCTAAGTCACTTCAATCGTGTCTGACTCTGTGCGATCCTATAGACGGCAGCCCACCAGACTCCCCCGTCCCTGGGATTCTCCAGGCAAGAAAACTGGAGTGGATTGTCGTTTTCTTCTCCAATGCATGAAAGTGAAAAGTGAAAGGGAAGTCGCTCAGTCGTGTCTGACTCTTAGCGACGCCATGGACTGCAGCCTACCAGGCTCTTCCATCCATGGGATTTTTCAGGCAAGAGTACTGCAGTGGGGTGCCATTGCCTTCTCCAAATGTAATACTAGAGTCAGTAAAATGTTGTATATATATGTTTGTTTTTAATAACAATTATTAAAAGCGTTTAATAACTATTACATTTATTTTATGTTGTAATATTCACTCTAAATCTAAATTTCTGAACAAAATAATAGTAGAACAGTTATATATTTCTAAAATTACAACTTTTGGTTGTTGCTTGATAACCCTTGGCCTAGCTCTAGTATATGTGTTTCCAAGAAAGCTCCCCAAAGATATTCAACTTTGACTTCTCTATTATCCCAGGAAACCCCTCTTCTAAGCTCCTGCCACCTTGTTCTATCTGCCTGTTAGTGGGTGGATAGTAACGAACTACATAAGAGATATCTTTTCCTAATATTATTTTATGAGGATATTTCATCTGGTCGGATATCAGCAACACTTATTTTACTTTAATCCCCAATTCATGGTCTTTAATGTTTTTAGTGAAACGCTACTATTGTTTATTTAAAAATGCTTCGAGGATCATTCATAACTGCAATGTAAAAAGAGATCTCAGGGAGCAGATGCAATTTAAGTAGAAATTTTTGGAGAGATGTGTGTGTATATCTGTGATTGTTATAGAAGAAAATTGAAAAAAAATGTGACTTTTGTGATAACATTTTATGTCTGTTTAATTATGTACTTTGGAGGTAGCCTCTCTGTAAAACTGTTACAATAAGTACTCTTAGCTTCAAAAAAACAGAACACATCCAGCTACCATGAGAGAAATATCATTTACTATTTCTGCTTCTTATATTCAATCACTGGCATGCATATAGCACATATCATTAATAACATATTTTTAGTGACAGACAATCACCTTTCCAGTGGATTATGTTGTATTAAACAGGAGAGTCAATATAGTCTGGGATAAGATAATAAAGGTATTGCTGTCCCTGTCTAATGAAAGCAAAGTCCTGATCTTTCTTACAGAGGAAGCAGCTCCTTTATTGTCTTTTTTAAATATTGTATCCTATGATGACTATTAATTTGTTTCAGCAAAGTCACTGCATACAGGATATCACAAACATTTGAATGTTACTTTCGGGGGAGTTTGTAATTTCCTTGGTTCTGTCTTGGCACAGCAAAAATTTGAAGCGACAGACAGATCAGGGTTACAGCTCAGTTTTATTGGCAAGCAAAGGAAAATACCTCGAGGTGTGAGGGTGGGCTGACCCAAAAGATGTGAAGAGAAGAGAGGCTTAATTTTGGCTACTCATTTTATATTTTTTCTCCTCCCCCTTCTTGTGGCTCAGAGGTTAAAGCGTCTGCCTCCAATGCGGGAGACCCGGGTTCGATCCCTGGGTCGGGAAGATCCCCTGGAGAAGGAAATGGCAATCCACTCCAGTATTCTTGCCTGGAGAATCCCATGGATGGAGAAGCCTAGTAGGTTACAGTCCACGGGGTCGCAAAGAGTCGGACACGACTGAGCGACTTCACCTCACCTTACCTCACCTCTGAGCCTGCCCTATGTAAACTGGGCTAGCCAGGAGGGCTATTTGTTTCACCTGAGGTTCTCACCCCGAGTCCTTGGACATTCCTTTGTTCTATTTTCACGGGATTTTCCCTATTTTGTCTTTTAGCCAACATGATTCTGGACTTCTTTTTCCTATTCTAACTATCTAAAATTGCTATAAAATATATGGTGAGGAAACGCTCAGTTCAGTTCAGTCACTCAATTGTGTCCAGCTCTTTGCGACTCCATGGACTGGAGCATGCCAGGCCTCCCTGTCCATCACCAACTCTGGGAGCTTACTCAGACTCATATCCATTGAGTCAGTGAATGCCACGCAACCATCTCATCCTCTGTTGCCGCCTTATCCTCCTGCCTTCAGTCTTTCCCAGCATCAAGGTCTTTTTTAATGAGTCAGTTCTTCACATCAGGTGACCAAAGTATTGGAGTTTTAGTTTCATAATCAGTCCTTCCAATAAATATTTAGGACTGATTTCCTTTTGGATTGACTGGCTTGATTTGCTTGCAGTCCAAGGGACTCTCAAGAGTCTTCTCCAACACCACAGTTCAACAGCATCAATTCTTCGATGCTCAGCTTTCTTTATAGTCCAACTCTTACATCCATACTTGACTACTGGAAAAACCATAGCTTTGACTAGACAGACCTTTGTTGGCAAAGTAATGTCTTTGCTTTTTAATATGTTGTCTAGGTTGGTCATAGCTTTTCCTCCAAGGAGTAAGCATCTTTTAATTTCATTGCTGCAGTCACCATCTGCAGTGATTTTGGATCCCCCCAAAAATAAAGTCTCTCACTGTTTCCATTGTTTCCCTATCTATTTGCCATGAAATGATGGGACTAAGAAACTCTAGATACAAATTTTATTAAAGGGCACTTTGCTCTTAAGGATTTTTATATTCAGTTTCCCACCCCCACAGTTCCTATCAGTCAATGTACACTGAGACTCATTCTATCTCTTCTTCCTATTACAGTAATGGTCAGTAGTTATCCATCCTACTTTTACCATATTGTTTCTTTCAATCTAAATCTCATCTCTCCCAGTGGTATTCAGGGCTCATTTCAATGGTGGCATCTCTAACTGCCATCCTTGATCTCCACTCTCCATATCACATCTTTTTCCTATACTTTCCTTTACATTATTTCATTATTTCCTCTACATTAGTTCTGTCATAATGACGTCCCATGACATTGACCAAGAACCAAGCTTCATAAACTAAATTCAGTCATTAAACATGTAAATCATGTATATTCAATTTGGTATGTTGGAAACATACAATATTATAAATTTTTATTATAAATATTGTATGTTGGGAACATACAATATTATAAATTTTACATGTTCTGGTGTTGTAAATTGTTCTTGGGCTAACAAACTTAAACTCCACCCCATATATATTATACAGGTTTCTCAGATTGAAAGGCAGCTTGATAATACAATTATCTGATGTATAAATTGTCTCATCTTAAAATAGGCCTCAATATTCTTCACAAGGATACCTTGAGAAGGAAATGGCAACCCACTTCAGTATCCTTGCCTGGAAAATCTCATGGACAGAGGAACCTGGTGGATTGCAGTCCATGGGGTCGCAAAGAGTCGGGCACGTCTGAGCGACTAACACACACATAGGGACAAAGAGATGAAAGGTGACTTGAGGAAATTAGTATCTCTTGCTTGGCAAGTCTCAGGTGTAATCACTACAATATGTATGAGCAAGTTTAATATTCTTTCACATAAGTGAAAAGGGAATTATCTCCTCTGACAATGGAATTTCAAATTACAAGAGGTATAATACTTGCAACTCAAATCAAATGTACCTTCTAGTTCCCATGTAATTACTTAATATTGATTTAACTCTAATTTTTAAGTCTACCTTGAGATTTGCATTTTAAATTTTGAGGCTTTTTTTTTTTTTTGTAATGATTATTTCTCTAGTATTACTTTTTCTTCAAGTTCTCTGGAGACATCAAAAGCAGATATGACATCTCTTGTCCTAGCTCTGGAAGTCTTTGTTATTGCTCTTCAAATTAAATTCAGTGTTTGCTTGACATTCTTAATCTTTCCTTCAGCCAGCTCATACAACTAACCACAACTAATTCTATGAGAAAGAGAAAGACTATGATATTGTAAGGGCATACATTAGAGGAATTAGGCTTTATACAATTAGATTTTATATCATTATGGGAAAAATGAGAATAAATACAGTAAAATCTGAAATGAGAAGTTGGTGGTGGGGAAAATTAGAAAAAATTACTATCCAGACTTTTTAAAACAATGGTGTAGATGAACAAGCTTGAGCCTGGAGGCAAATTTGTAGCAAAACTTACTCAGCTACCAGAGTGGGACTGTAAATGGAGGACATTGAGCTAGTCTGTTAGCCTTTTTGCTTCCTTCTCTGGTGATATCCCTGAATTACTATCAGTCAGCAGGTATAGAATTCAGAAGCAGGCATAGATATGAACTGGTAAGTTATGAAATATATATGGAGCCTTGTATGCCCTCTGGGTTTTATTTCACTATGTCCTTCCATGGTGCCTACTTCACTTTCATCTTCTTAATACCATGTTTCTCTTTTCCTAACTCCACTCAAATTCAGACTGAAAAATGGGATTCCATATTAGCCAAAATGGCACACACTAAACAATCACGTCCTCAGTGTACTCAGTCACAAGGCTCCTTCATCCATGGGATTTCCCAGGAAAGAATACTGGAGCAGTTTGCCATTTTCTCCTCCAGAGGGATTTTCCTGACCCAGGGATGGAACCCACGTCTCCTCCATTGGCAAGTGGATTCTTTATGACTAGTACCACTTGCTGTTGCTGCTGCTGCTAAGCTGTTTCAGTCGTGTCCGACTCTGTGCGACCCCATAGACGGCAGCCCACCAAGCTCCCCTGTCCCTGGGATTCTCCAGGCAAGAACACTGGAATGGGTTGCCATTTCCTTCTCTCTAAGCACTCACAGTAGGTGATAAATCATGTAATTACACTGTCACTACATTAAACTGATTCTTTTTGTTTGTTTGTTTGTTTTCACTGAAAGCAACTCTAATAAAGAAAACCCTCAAGCCTGGTTAATCACATAAACCCAACAAGTTGTGATGAGGATCTGTTTTCTGAAACATTTCCTGGAAACTTTCTGGGTACTTTAAAGACAAGTATAATAATATAATGTAAGAAACTTATCATTCATACTAAGAAAGAGATGCAGAGTCAAACAGAGTGCTGAAGTACCACAAACAGCCTGAACCACAGCCACTAACTACATTCTGGAATTGTAATATGAACAGAACCTAAAAGTAAGTGATCTTGTAGAATATAACATTCTTTCAAAAATCATGGAGATCTGGGGTTATGGAGGAGGGATTGTCTTATAAAGAATAGACATCCTGGAGGAAAAGCAGCCACCACTAGAATAGGCCAGAGATACATAATATAAAAGACAAAAATTCCTGGCTGTCCCTTTCTTTTCCTCCTCTGGCTATCAGTAGGAATTCCCATTGGCCAAATTTACATGGAAAACTTAAACAGGAGATACTGGGAAACAGTTTTCAAGAGAAGGGCAAGAAATAGATGGGTATGTCTGACAAGTGATAACTGATGTACCTCTAAACACTTAATAATATATCAGATATTATAAGGAGAGTTATTTGAGTGGATATATTAATTTTATTTTATATATACTTAGTTGGTTTGCCTCAAGGAATTGTTTACTAATATATTCTCTGAACTTTTAAGAAGATTTTTTGAGCTATAACCTCCCAGAAATACAGAAAAATAATCTCTTGGACTAGCTTAACTTGAAGAATATGAAGGTTAAGTAGTCGAAGAAAATAAATTGTATATTAGTCATACAGATATAACCACCTATTGCACTTAGAAAAACAATTTGGATTTCAAATTTTAAAAGAATTTTCAAGTTTTTCATGTGCTAAAATGCCTATACACTGATGTCATGAAATGGATATATATTGGTTAAAAATCTCAGGTAGCAATGGGAGTTTTTTTTTTTTTAATATTAAAAGTTCTGGTGGTTAATACACATGACTGAATTTCCAGTTTAGACTATCTCAAATAAAATACTGCACCATGCCTCAGACCACAGAGTCTCCCAATGAGGAAATACAGCTTAGATATGAAGCAATGTGCAAGTGAACTTGCATTTTTTTTCTGTTCAGAAGTTACTAACACTACTAAAACTTTTTAAGAAAAAAGTCTGGATTTAAAATACAAACTTTAAACATATTTATGAAAAATGTTGCAACCATTCTAGTGGGAGCAGTGTAAGACAGATGCAAGCACACGAGCTGATTACACAGAAGAAGGACATTATATAGAAAATACTAGCACTAACAACTTTTATTGCAGTTATTTGAATCATCTTTTATTTCAATTCCTAAAATGGGACTGCCAGTTGATACTGTATGTTCATAATTCCACGAGTCTGCATATATAGCAGTTACATTTAATTTGTGTATACATGCTCAGTCCTGTCTGACTGTTTGCAACCCCCTGGACCTTAGCTCGCCAGATTCCTCTGCCCATGGAATTTTCCAGGCCAGGATATTGGAGTGAGTTGCCATTTACCTATGGTAATCTTTATATATTCAGGCTAGAATATAAAAGTCCAATTATCATATAATAATATTTTCACGACAAGGTTCTGATCAAGAGATTGTTTCTAATGTCAGAGGATGATCTTATTACCTGAACTTTTCCATGATAGGCGAAGACAAGAAACAGATACTTAAAATCAAAGAGCATTCAAACAACCTCTCAACATAAAGGTCCTTAAAAAATCACAATCTTATATGAGTGTATATCTCTTTACATTTACATTGTAACACTGTAAAAAAATAATAAAATGTACATACAGTTTGATGAGTTTGACAAATGTATATGCTGTTATAACATCAGCAAAATTCAAAATGTATGTATATCTTTATTATCCCTGAAATTTGTCTTCGGCCTTCAATTCTCTCCTCTCCTCCCACTCCCTCTGTTTGCATTTTTATGAAGTCACATAAATAGAATTATTTGCTCCATCTGGCTTCCCCACTTTATGTAATTCTTTAGAAATTCACCTCTGTTGTGTCCTGATATCAACATTTTGTGGGTCTTTTTTTTTTTTTTTTTGTATTTTTATAACTATTTCATTGTATGAACACTCTGTGTTCTCTAACTGATGGATATTTGGATTGTTTTCAATTTTCACTGTTTTGAACAAAACTGCTATAAATATTTGAATAAAAAAAACATTGTTTAGACATATGCTTTTATTCTCTTGTGTAAGTATGTAGAANGGTTTTTTTTTTTTTTTTGTATTTTTATAACTATTTCATTGTATGAACACTCTGTGTTCTCTAACTGATGGATATTTGGATTGTTTTCAATTTTCACTGTTTTGAACAAAACTGCTATAAATATTTGAATAAAAAAAACATTGTTTAGACATATGCTTTTATTCTCTTGTGTAAATATGTAGAAGTGGAATTGCTGAGATGTATGGTAACTGTATGTTTAATTTTAGAAAAGACTGCCACACTGCTTCCCAAAGAAGCTGAGCCATCTTGGGTGCCCACCAGGATAGATGAGCTCAGCAGCCCTAGCAGCAACTGCCGCCATCAGTCTCTGATTTTAGCGATTCTGATGGGTGAGTTACAGTATTTCATTATTGTTTTAATTTGCATTTCTATAATGACTAATAACATTATAGCACCTGTTCCTGTGATTAATTTTCTATCTATATTTCTTTTACAAATGACTGTTTAAATATGTTACTAATTTAGAAATAGTTGGGGGCTTTCCCCTGATGGTACTGTGATTAAGAATCTGCCTGCCAATGAAGGGGACACGGGTTTGATCCCTGGTCCGGGAAGATATCACAAGCTGTGGATAACCACAGCTACTGAACCTGTGCTCTAGAGACCCAGAGCTGCAACTACTGAGCCCATGTGCCACCACTACTGAAGCCCACGAGCCTCAGCACTGTAGCCTGAGCACCGAGAACATGTGGTCTGCACTGAGAGAAGCCCCCACTGACCGCAAAGCCCAGACACAACAAAGAAAGCTGAGCAACAAAGACTCAGTGCAGCCAAAAAAAAAATAAAAAATAAATATATTTTTGGCTATTATAAATAATGCTGCAACATATGTTTTTGAATCAGTGATTTAATTTCCTTAAGAAAAATACTTTGAAGTGAAATTGCTGGAGCATATGATTGTTGAATCCTTAAAACTGGAATTGAGTCAAGAAAAGAATCTGAATAAATTCTCAACCTTGACATCAAAGCATGTGAGATATTCTCCCTACTTTTTGAAAGGCAACAAACTATATCTTACTCAACCAACCAATACAGTCTTGTTTGAGTTTTAAATAGGTAACATATACTTTAGTTGACATTAGAAAATTTTACTTTTATTAGTTTTTACCCATCTACTCACTCTGAGTTAAAATTCCTTGTTGTGGCTCTGTCTCTTATACACATCTAGATGTGTATAAGAGACAGATATTGCTTCCTGTATTTTATATACAAGATTTTTATCAGAATTTTTGTGCAAATATTTTCTGCCAGATTAGTAAATTTCTTTTTATTTCTTTAATAGAGCTTTTGAAAACACCAAAGATTTTAACTTTTAGGAAATGCAATTGATTTTTTTTTAATTTTGGGATTAACACATTTTCTTTCCTCTAGGAAAGTGTCCCTTAACCTCACTTCTCGAGGTTTTCTTCGACAAGTTATTTTGCAATTTTCATATATTTAACTTTATAATTAGATCTCATGTCAATGTCAAGATACATTTTGCATACAGTATAAGTGAAGACATAGACATTTACTTGTTTGCATACAGATAAAAATTTATTACAAAGACTCTTCTTATCCAATGATTTACTTTTGCATTTTTGTTTCAATTCCATGTACTATATAGGAGTGAGATTATTTATGAAATCTATAATCTGTCTCATTGATCTTTATGTTCATTTATAGTAATATCACACTCTAAATGATGTTTTACCTAAAATGCAAATCATGTTATTATATTATTATTTAACTTTTTATCAAATATTAAAAGTTGACATTTTAATGCAGAAAATATAATTTAGCCTTGAGTGCAGCTTTGATTGTAATTGTTATATCACAAAATTAGAATTTAATTTATACTGACTTTCGAATGGTCCATTTAGTAATATCAGTAACCTATCTGTGCATAATTGAGTATCATTCAGGAAAATGGTTTAACAGCCATGTTTCTAGAATAAAGATTGAACTCAGTACTCATAGTTCAGGCAATTTAAAAAAATCTCTCATTTTCAAAACACATAGCAGTCTTTTAGCAAATATTTCTCTTAGGTGTTTTTTACTTTTTTCAATTTCCAAACTGCAAACTCTGAGAAACTGTTTTCTTAATAAATAAGTTAAGAAAACTCTATTTTCTAATTTTATTTAGTGACATAAATACTATATTTTTCAAATTTTATTTATTGACAACTACAGGTGTTTATGTTGCCAAACTTTTCTTATGTAATTTTGCATATTCCTAATTCTAATACTCTTTTCCATGCTATGTTTGGATCGACATGATTTATCACAATTTTATTGCACATGATTTCAGAGTGGATCTCCTTGATGAATTTTTGAGATGACACAGTTGATATATTTGAACAGTTTTATAAAGATATAACATATATAGAAAAATGCACCCATACTAAGTGTACAATTCAATGATTCTAGTCAACTCACAGAGTTGTATAGACATTAAAACAATCCAGACTTGAAGTATTTCAATGACAAAGCTTCCCATTGTATTTGTTCTCAATCCATCTCCACAAGCACCCTAGTCCTAGCGGAACCATGGGATGTGTTCTCTCTCTCTTAAAAATTTCTTTTTTCATAAAATTCATAAAATTGTAATTATATAACACACAGTTTTGCATATGGCTTTTGCATGTAGCATAATTTTTATTCATTTTAATTGCTGAATAATATCCTATTGCATAGATAATTTTAATCTATTTTTCAGTAGACAAAGATTTTCTTCAATAAGCTATGCTTTAAGTAAAATAGGCTAAGATGAAAAGTATGGTTTGGAATGTCAGCATATCAAAAATCCCAGAAAGCATTATATTTATCAGGTAATCAAATCAAATCATTATGTGTATCATATAATCTCATCTATATTATTGACTTTTATTTAAAACTTTATAAACATTTTAATTCAAGAAAGCTATGAGTTCCTTAAAGTTATCTACTTATTTATCATTTGCACATAAAATTAGTAGCTATTTTAGTTTGCCATTGTTATACCCAATTTAAGCCTTAACTAAAGAAACTGAGCACCCTTTATGCCCAAAGAAAAATCATGCCCTAGAAGTCTCTGAAAAAAATTCAGGCTTTCTGGTAATTAAAACATGTAAATTAAAATAATGCAACGTGTGGAAGAAGGACACTCTCTGATTTCAAGCTATAGTAAAAGCTATAACAATCAAAGCAGTATGGTACTGGCATAAAAGGAGACACAAGAAAAATGGAAAGAATTGAGATCCCAGAAGTAAACCCAGGCATATATTGTCAACAAATATTTAACAAGGGAGCCAAGAATGCACACTAGAGAAAAGATAGTCTTTTCAACAAATTGTTTTGGGAAACCTGGATATTCACATGCAAAAGAATAAAACTAGACCCTTACCTTATACCACTCAAAAAGCTAACTCAAAATGGATAAAGAGTTAAATTTAAGGCCTGACATTGTAAAATTATTAGAGAAAAGCACAGAGAAAAACCCTTTGACATGTGTTTTGGCTGTATGGTTTAGTTATGACACCTAGAGCACAGGCAACAAAGCTCAAATGAGCACGATAATCAATCTATGATTTTACAGAACAGCAACAACAAAAAAGCAATCAACAAAATTAAAAGGTAACCTATGGAGTGGAGAAAAAATTATATATGTTATATGGTAATGTGTGTGTGTGCTCAGTCATATCTGGAGCTTCATGACCCTCATGGACTGTAGCTCACCAGACTCCTCTGTCTATGGGATTTTCCAGGTAAAAAACTGGAGTGGGTTTCCATTTCCTTCTCCACGAGATCTTGCCAACCTAGGGATTGAACCAGAGTCTCTTGCATCTCCTGCATTGGCAGGAAGATTCTTTACCATTGAGCCAAGTGGGAAGCCCTTATAAGATAATATGTACTTATATAATTGTGTATTTATATAATTATATAATTGTGTATATAATTACACAAGAGTAATTATAAATCAGATGCATTCCAACATGGTTACTCTATCATTCAAATGTTTTTGGAGTCAGGATCTCATAGACTATGTTAGCTAATAAGAAACATACATTTTAATAAGACCTCTTATGAGGAAGTATTATTCTCCTGCCATTGGCTGGGATCTTGAAAATCTGTTAATTCATGCCTTTTCCTCTGTGATGTAATATCTATATTAGTGGATAATATAGACTAGCTATTAAAGTGTGAGTTTCACTTAATTAGCTTTTCTTTGATATCAATTTTGTAAGTAGATAGTAAGAGAGTATGGAGAAGGCAATGGCACCCCACTCCAGCACTCTTGCCTGGAAAGTCCCATGGACAGAGGAGCCTGGTGGGCCACAGTCCATGGGGTCGCTGAGTCTGACATGACTGAGCGGCTTCACTTTCACTTTTCACTTTCATGCATTGGAGAAGGAAATGGCAACCCACTCCAGTGTTCTTGCC
>SJYT01025156.1:66442-101891 GCA_006410635.1 Cephalophus harveyi | reverse complement strand
ATAAGTATTCAAGAGTTGTCAGCAAAAAAAAAAAAAAAAAAAAGAACTAAGATGGAAGGAGGGAATTGTATAAATGTAGAATTAAAACTTCATATTACAATGATTGACAGGCAAGCAGTAGAGATTCTCTTTAATGCATATTTAGTATATCATAAAAGAAACATCTTGAATCACTGGGGCAGAGATTGAGTTTTTAATAAATATTGTCATTGGCTGACTAAATGAATAGCTATTGGACAAAAGTAAAATTTAATCTATATCTCACAAGAATTAATTCCAAATGAATCAGAGATAGGAATAGAGTAAATGAAATGATAAAAATACCAAAAGAAAATATGAGCAAAGTATTCTTTAATCTAGATGTAGGACAAGGTTTTTTTTTTTTTTTAAACAATGACTCAATCTGGTTGCAATCAAAGACAAGACTGACAAATTCAACTGCACACACATGTGCAAACACAGAAACACACATATACACCCATATCCATACCAATATGGCAACAATAACAACAAACAGATAAAACACTATAAGTAAATTCAGTCCAATGATAAACTGAAAGAGAATATATGCAACATATGTCATAGTTAAAAGGCTGAAATTCCATATGGTATAAAAAATATTCAAAATTGAGGAAAAATAGACCATAGCCAACTCAAAAGAAATGGGTAAAAGAAGCAAGCAATTCATTTAGTAAGATATGAAAATTGTTTAAAATATATATTGATAAAAGTGTCTGCCACTCATAAGACAGATTTTATTAAGCATAGAGTTTAATTAACATTATTAATATTATTAATAGAGTTTATTAAAGCTTTTGACAATACATTCCACTGATTGTATAAAGCAGACATTCTACACCATTGCTAGTGGCAATACGAACTGATAATAAACAGATGCAGTCCTTATGTAAGTGTATTTATAACCTCAAAAACACAAATATTTCTTAGTGTTATAAGAAATATAGCCTGGCAATCCCACTTCTTGGGATTTAGCCAGAAGATACACTTTCAACAATTAAAAAAACAAACAACATACACACACAAGGTTATTCATTGAAATATTATTTGCCTTTTTCAAAAGAAGGCTAAAAAAATAACAATAGATTGAAAAACAATCAAGGAAGGTGATAAAAATATACAAAGGATAGTAAAAATTTGTATTATTTCAATAATGATGAAATAATGTTGTCAGAGATAGACTGTTAGCAGACTTGTATAAACACAGACAATAAGTGGGCCATAGACAAAGTGGACACAGGCATTAAGTGAACTCTGACTCATAACCTGCAGGCAATTGCCCAATAAATCAATTTCCTTATCTACAGTACAACCCAGGAGGCCAGCCTGTTATAAGTCAGACTTACAGAAAGCCAGATTGGTATCACTAGTAACAATTCAGGGAGCTAAATAATAATTTCTGTATCAACGGGCTAAAAAGGCCCAGGGCTTGAATAATAACTGATGGCTTACCTAATTTTTGTGCTTGCCTTCAACTTAATGCCACCAAGAAACTCACATATATACCCTATCCAGTCACATAAGATGCCCCATTTGTAGTTATCTCACTTACTGCTTCCCCAAGCTAACAGCTTCCAATCAGAGCATATACAGAGTCTTCACTTTTTCCTGCTATGATGTGTCCTATAATACTTCTCCCTGCCTTAAAGTCTCTGGCAAAATAAATATAATGGTGGCTGACTCTTTAGAAAAAGCAAGCCCAGAAAAAATAGGCTTTACGTTTCTTTTTTGATTAATCATCATTAATAATCAAAATACTAAAACTCATGCATGGCATTGTTAATCTCTCCCATCAGGAAGTTTCCATATGCCTCTTATGCTTCTCCATCAGAGGGCAGCAGGCTGAAAACAACAATCACAAAACACCAACCAATCTGATCAAATGGACCACAGCCTTGTCTAACTCATTGAAACTATGAGCCATGTCATGTAGGGCCAACCAAGATGGATGAGTCATGGTGGAGAGTTCTGACAAAACGTGGTCCACTGGAGAAGGGAATGGCAAAGCACTTCTGTATTCTTGCCTTGAGAACACCATGAACAGTATGAAAAGGCTAAAAGATAGGACACTGAAGATGAACTCCTCTGGTCGGTAGGTCCCCAATATGCTACTGGAGATCAGTAGAGAAATAACTCCAGAAAGAATGAAGACGGTGCCAAAGCAAAAACAGCACCCAGTTTTGGATGTGACTGGTGATGGAAACAAAGGCTGATGCTGTAAAGAGCTATATTGGATAGGAACATGGAATGTTAGGTCCATGAATCAAGGCAAATTGGAAGTGGTCAAACAGGAGATGGCAACAGGGAATATCGACATTTTAGGAATCAGTGAACTAAAATGGATTGGACTGGGTGAGTTTAACTCAGACGACCATTGTATTTATTACGGTGGGCAAGAATCCCTTAGAAGAAATGGAGTAGCCATCATAGTCAACAAAAGAATCCAAAATGCAGTACTTGGATGCAGTCTCAAAAACAACAGAATGATCTCTGTTCATTTCCAAAGCAAACCATTCAATATCACTGTAATCCAAGTCTATGCCCCGACTAGTAATGCTGAACAAGCCAAAGTTGCATGGTTCTATGAAAACTTACAAGACCTTCTAGAACTAACACCATAAAAAAGATGTCCTTTTCATTACAGTGGACTGGAATGCAAAAGTGGGAAGTTAAGAACTACCTGGAGTAATGGGCAAATTTGGCCTTGGAGTACAGAATGAAGCATGGCAAAGGCTAACAGAGTTTTGCCAAGAGAATTAACTGGCCACAGCAAACACCCTCTTCCAACAACAAAAGAGAAGACTCTACACATGGACATCAGCAGATGGTTAATAGCGAAATCAAATTGATTATATTCTTTGCAGGCAAAGATGGAGAAGCTCTATACAGTCAGCAAAAACAAGACTGGGAGCTGACTGTGGCTCAGATCATGAACTCCTTATTGCCAAATTCAGACTTAAATTGAAGAAAGTAGTAAAAACCACTAGACCATTCAGGTATGACCTAAATCAAATCCCTTATATAGCAGAAGTGAGAAAAATATTCAAGAGATTCAATCTGATAGAGTGTCTGAAGAACTATGGATGGAGGTTTGTGACATTGTACAGGAGGCAGTGATCAACACCATCCCCAAGAAAAAAGCAAAAAGGCAAAAGGGTTGTCTGAGAGGCCTTAAAAACAGCTATGAAAATAACAGAAGTGAAAGGCAAAGGAGAAAAGGAAAGATATACCAATTTGAATACAGAGTTCCAAAGAAGAGCAAGGAGAGATAAGAAAGCCTTCCTCAGTGATCAATGCAAAGAAATAGAGAAAAACAACAGAATGGGAAGGAATAGAGATCTCTTCAAGAAAATTAGAGATACCAAGGGAACATTTCATGCAAAGAAGGGCACAGTAAAGGATAGAAATGGTATGGACCTAACAGAAGCAGAAGATATTAAGAAGAGGTGGCAAGAATACACAGAACTATACAAAAAAGATCTACATGACCCAGATAATCACAGTGGTGTGATCACTCACATAGAACCAGACATCCTGGAATGTGAAGTCAAGTGGACCTTAGGAAGCATCACTATGAACAAAGCTAGTGGAGGTGATAGAATAGCTCTTTCAAATACTAGAAGATGATGCTGTGAAAGTGTTGCACTAAATATGTCAGCAAATTTGGAAAACTCAGCAGTGGCCCCACAGTACTGGAAAGGTCAGTTTTCATTCTGGTTCCAAAGAAAGGCAATGCTAAAGAATGTTCAAACTACTGCAAAATTGTACTCATCTCACACACTAGCAAAATAATGCCCAAAATTCTTCAAGCCAGGCTTCAACAGTACATAAACAGTGAACTTTCAGATGTTCAAGCTGGATTTAAACAGAGAGGAACCAGAGATCAAATTGTCAACACCCGTTGGATCATAGAAAAAGCAAGAGAATTTCAGAAAAAGCATCCACTTCTGCTTTATTGACTATGCCAAAGCCTTTGGCTGTCTGGAACACAACAAACTGTGGAAAATTCTTCAAGAGAAGGGAATACCAGACCACCTGACCTGCCTCCTGAGAAACCCATATGCAGGTCAAGAAGCAACAGTTAGAACTGGACATGGAACAACAGACTGGTTCCAAATCAAGAAAGGAGTATGTCAAGGTTGTATATTGTCACCCTGCTTATTTAACTTATATGTAGAGTACATCATGAGAAATGCTGGGCTGGAAGAAGCACAAGCTGGAATCAAGATTGCCGGGAGAAATATCAACAACCTCAATATGCAGATGATACCAAATTTATGGCAGAAAGCAAAGAACTAAAGAGCCTCAATGAAAGTGAAAAAGGAGAGTGAAAAAGTTGGGTTAAAACTCAACATTCAGAAAACTAAGATCATGTCATCTGGCCCCATCACTTCATGGCAAATAGATGGCAAAACAGTGGAAACAGTGAGAGACTATCATGAGAAATGCTGGGCTGGAAGAAGCACAAGCTGGAATCAAGATTGCCGGGAGAAATATCAACAACCTCAATATGCAGATGATACCAAATTTATGGCAGAAAGCAAAGAACTAAAGAGCCTCAATGAAAGTGAAAAAGGAGAGTGAAAAAGTTGGGTTAAAACTCAACATTCAGAAAACTAAGATCATGTCATCTGGCCCCATCACTTCATGGCAAATAGATGGCAAAACAGTGGAAACAGTGAGAGACTTTATTTTGAGGGGCTCCAAAATCACTGCAGATGGTGACTGAAGCCATGAAATTAAAAGATGCTCTTTGGAAGGAAAGTTATGAGCGACCTAGACAGCCTATTAAAAAGCAGAGACTTTTTTTTTGCCAACAAAGGTCCATCTAGTCAAAGCTATGGTTTTTCCAGTGATCAAGTATGGATGTGAGAGTTGGACTGTGAAGAAAGCTGAGCACTGAAGAACTGATGCTTTGGTGTTGGACAGCAAAGAGATCCAACCAGTGCATTCTAAAGGAAATCAGTCCTGAATAATCATTGGAAGGATTTTTGCTGAAGCTGAAACTCCAATACTTTGGCCACCTCATGTGAAGAACTGACTCATTGGAAAAGATCCTGATGCTGGAAAAGATTGAAGGCGGGAGAAGGGGATGACAGAGGATGAGATGGTTGGATGGCATCACCGACTCTATGGACATGAGTTTGAGTAAACTCCGATACTTGGTGATGGACCAGGAGGCCTTGCGTGCTGCAGTCCATGGGCTCTCAAAGAGTCTGACATGACTGATCGATTGAACTGAACTGATGACATAGTAGGAGCCATTTCCCCAGAAGAAGAATGGAGAATATATTACCTTAAAAATGAAGGATTATGGTATAGAGTAAAAAGTGAAAGTGTGGGGCCACAAAACTTCTTTGTTTGCTTATCCCCTCAAATGCATTTTTAAAATCTCAACTTTATACTGTTTTTTCAGATTTTTAAAATTTGTACATGCTATATATTTAAATAATGAAAAATGTAAGAACATTATTTCATTTTCAACAGTTTGTAAATCTATTTGTCTTTAAACATATGTATAAAATTGGCATTTTATCCTGTTTTATTTTCTATGACATCAAAGATCTAAGTATTCAGATATTCACTGGGTATTTTATTTTTTAAATTAACTTTTCACTGAATATAAAACACATGTATAAATAGTTACAATCATATATATTGGAAATATTTTATAATGTAAAATTATGCTCACGTACCAATACATAGCAATAAAATGACTAGCAGTCAGAAAATCTCCCTCTCTCTCTTACTCACTGCTTCCCCTCAAAGTGGCTATTTTCCTGATTTCAAACGTTAGAGATTAGCCTTGTCTATTTTAGAACTTTATGTAAATGAATCTTTAAGTGTGTCTTGGTTGTTGTTGTTCTGTGTGTGTGCGTGTGTCTTCTTTCCCTTAATAAGTGTTTGTGAGAAATTTCTATATCATCGCATGTAGCTGTCAACTACAAATTGGCACTTGATGAGAGCACTACCAATGACTGAACAACAAGGACATTTGCCATCTCCCTTCTAGAAGATTGAACCCTGTGCTGTTGCAGCTGTTGACCTTCAACACCCCCTGAGGAAGTTCAGAGTGGAGTGAAGCACTCTGAGCTCCAGGGAATCTGATGGACAGGTCTTTCAGTTCAGTTCAGTCCAGTCACTCAGTCATGTCCAGCTCTTGGTGACCCCATGAACTGTAGCACGCCAGCCCTCCCTGTCCATCACCAACTTCCATAGCTTGCTCAGACTCATGTCCATTGAGTCAGTGATTCCATCCAACCATCTCATCCTCTGTTGTCCCCTTCTCCTCCTGTCTTCAATCTTTCCCATCATCAGGGTCTTTTCCAGTGAGTCAGTTCTTTGCATCAGGTGGCCAAAGTATGGGAGCTTCAGCTTCAACATCAGTCCTTCCAATAAATATTCAGGACTGATTTCATTTAGCATTGACTGGTTGGATCTCCTTGCAGAACAAGGGGACCCTCAAGAGTCTTCTCCAACACCACAGTTCAAAAGCATCAATTCTTCTGTGCTCAGCTTTCTTTATGGTCCAACTCTCACATCCACACATGACTACTGGAAAACCAAAGCTTTGACTAGGTAGACTTTGTTGACAAAGTAATGCCTGCTTTTTAGTATGCTGTCTAGGTGATTCATAACTTTTCTTCCAAGGAGCAAGTGTCTTTTAATTTCATGGCTGCAGTCACCATCTGCAGTGATTTTGGAGCCCCCCCAAATAAAATCTCTCACTGTTTTCATATTTTCCCCATCTATTTGCCATGAAGTGATGGGGCAAGGTGCCATGATCTTAGTTTTCTGAATGATGAATTTTATGCCAACCTTTTCACTCTCCTCTTTCACTTTCACCAAGAGGCTCTTTAGTTCTTTGCTTTCTGCCATAAGGGTGGTTGTATCTGCATATCTGAGGTTGTTGATATTTCTCCCGGCAATCTTGATTCCAGCTTGTGCTTCATCCAGCCTGGCATTTCACATGATATACTCGTATGTAAGTTAAATAAGCAGGGTGACAATATAAACATACTTNTTTAGTTCTTTGCTTTCTGCCATAAGGGTGGTTGTATCTGCATATCTGAGGTTGTTGATATTTCTCCCGGCAATCTTGATTCCAGCTTGTGCTTCATCCAGCCTGGCATTTCACATGATATACTCGTATGTAAGTTAAATAAGCAGGGTGACAATATAAACGTACTTCTTTCCCTATTTGGAACCAGTCTGTTGTTCCATGCCCAGTTCTAACTGTTGCTTCCTGACCTGCATACAGGTTTCTCAAGAGGCAGGTCTGCTGCTGCTAAGTCGCTTCGGTCGTGTCCAACTCTGTGCGACCCCATAGATGGCAGCCCACCAGGCTCCCCCATCCCTGGGGTTCTTTAGGCAAGAACACTGGAGTGGGTTGCCATTTCCTTCTCCAATGCATGAAAGTGAAAAGTAAGAGTGAAGTCGCTCAGTTGTGCCTGACTCTTAGTGACCCCATGGACTGCAGCCCACCAGGCTCCTCCGTCCATGGGATTTTCCAGGCAAGAGTACTGGAGTGGGGTGCCATTGCCTTCACCGAGGGGCAGTTCAGGTGGTCTGGTATTCCCATCTCTTTAAGAACTTTCCATAGTTTATTGTGATCCACACAGTCAAAGGCTTTGGCATAGTCAATAAAGCAGAAGTAGATGTTCTTTCTGGAACTCTCTTGATTTTTTGATGATCCAACAGATGTTGGCAATTTAATCTTTGGCCTCTGCCTTTTCTAAATCCAGCTTGAACATCTGGAAGTTCAAGGACTATTGAAGCCTGGCTTGGAGAATTTTGAGCATTAATTCGCTAGCATGTGCAATGAATGCAATTGTGCAGTAGTTTGAACAATTTTTTCCATTGCCTTTCTTTGGGATTGGAATGAAAACTGACCTTTTCCAGTCTTGTGGCCACTGCTGAGTTTTCTAGTTTCTGGTATATTGAGTGCAGCACTTTCAAAGCATCATATTTTAGGATTTGAACTAGCTCAGCTGGAATTCTGTCACTTCCACCAGCTTTGTTCATAGTGATACTTCCTAAGGCCCACCTGACTTCCAATTCCAGGATGTCTGGCTCTAGGTGAATGATCACACCATAATGGTTATCTGGGCCATTACAATCTTATTTTGTATAGTTCTGTGTATTCCTCCCATCTCTTCTTAATATCTTCTGCTTCTGTTAGGTCCATACCATTTCTGTCCTTTGTGTTCCCACCTTTGCATGAAATGTTCCCTTGGTATCTCTAATTTTCTTTATGAGATATCTATTCCTTCCCATTCTGTTGTTTTTCTCTATTTCTTTGCATTGATCACTGAAGAAGGCTTTCTTATCTCTCCTTGCTCTTCTTTGGAACTCTGCATTCAGATGCTTATATCTTTCCTCTTCTTCTTTGCCTTTTGCTTCTCTTCTTTTCCAGCTATTTATAAGGCCTCCGCACACAACCATTTTGCCTGTTTGCAGTTCTTTTTCTTGGGGATGGTCTTGATCATTGCCTCTTATACAATGTCATGAGCCTTTGTCAACAGTTCTTCAGGCACTCTGTCTGTCAGATTCGATCCTTTGAATATGTTTGTCACTTCCACTGTATAATCCTAAGGGTTTTGTTAGGTCATACTTGAATCGTCCAGTGGTTTTTCCCTACTTTCTTCAATTTAAGTCTGAATTTGGCAATAAGGAGGTCTTTAGATACTCGGGGGCTTTCCTGATAGCTCAGTTGGTAAAGGAAACCCCCATTTGATTCCTGGGTTGGGAAAATCCACTGGAGAAGGGATAGGTAAAGAATCTGCCTGCAATGTGGTAGACCTGGGTTCTATCCCTGGATTGGGAAGATCCCCTGGAGAAGAGAAAGAGAAATACTTCAGTATTTTGGCCTGGAGGATTCCATGGATCCTTCATGGAGTCACAAAGAGTTGGACACGAATGAGTGACTTTTACTTTCTTTCTCTTAGATACCTGGTCTTTAGATACTTGGATATTTTTAGGAACAAATTTTATGATCCTAATTCCTGCATCTCCTCATATCTAGAAAAGCAATAAATCCCTTCATGGTACCATCAGATCCTTGTGACTAGGAGAAAACCTCTTGTAATGTAAGCGCTTGATTGCTTTGTACTCCTCCTTCACCAAAAACATACATCTTGACCTTTCCCCACCACCTCTCTGGAGCAGTCTCTTAGACCTATCTGAGATGATGCGTTCCAAGCTGCAGTCTTCATTTTGCCCCCAATAAAATTTCAGTTGCAACTCTCAAGTTGTGCATTTTTTTTAGTCAACATAGCAGTGGGTCATCCATTCTTACTGCTATTTAGTGTTCAACTATGTGACTATAACATTTTTTTTCTCCTTGACTTCCTCTTTGTCCCCTCTAATAAGACATAGTACTCTAGGGTTTGCAGTTAAGATGATGAGGTGTTTACCAGGGTGCCTCTCCTTGTCGGGGTCTTGAACTTGAGTTTTTTCTAGCACTGAAAACTGCAGAAAATATCTGTTTGGCCACTGGGAACTTTCTGTCTAGCTTCTTATATTCTGCCATGTGCAGTTCAAGAATCTGGCAGTTTTTTAAGCTAAAAACCAGAATGACATTAGGCTTACTTTCTTGTGCCACAGTCTCATAAGAATATATCTGCTTGACCAGCTTCCCTCTCTTGCAAGTTCGGGTTTTGTACTCCTCACCTTTACTTTGTTTCCTCTAGCTCCATGGAATCAACAGCATATTTGCTGGATTCTCTGCCTTTTTAGTAGTTGTTCCCTACATGGACTATCTCTTAAGATATATGCCAAGAATTATCAATTGGCCTGACAGATAAGAGCCTGCAGAGTTTGTTCAATTGTCTCTAATTCCCTTTCTCTTTAGGAAATTGGCTCCTGACTATTATTTCCTCTGTGAATTATCCACCAATTTTGTGGTGGTGGTTGCTATTGTTTGTTTGTTTTGAATTTTATCTGGGTATTTCCATGTTTCTCCATGGTAGATTTGACTGTTGCAGTTATTCTATCATAGCCCTGTAGAATAGTCTACCATCATTTTAAGTAAACTCTTTTCTTAAAGCATAACATACAAATAGAATATTGCACAAATACAAGTGGACAGAATTAAGAATTTTCCAAAGTGAAAATATGCCTATAACAACCACCCAGATTAAAAAAAAAAAAAGTAAAGTAGTAAATTATACCCTTGTGCCTTCACAGTCACTCCCCACAGCCATCTAAGAATATCTAGTATTTTTATTACTAGCTTCATAAGTTAGTTTTCCTTATTGTGGAACTTTGTACCTAAGAAGAGCTTCCCAGGTGGTGCTAGTGATAAAGAACCCACCTGAATGTGATGTGAGGCATAGGTTCAGGCCCTGAGTTGGGAAGATCCTGTAGAATAGGGCATGGCAACCCACTCCAGTATTCTTGCCTGGAGAATCCTATGGACAGAGGAGCCAGGCAGGCTGTGGTTCATAGAGTCACAGAGTCAGACCCAACTGATGTGACTCAGCATACATGCATAGCTAAGAAATCAATGTGGACTTGTAACACTCTTATTTTGCTTAGCATTTTGTTTTTTTTTTTATAACTGTTCTTTGTTCTCTGCCTCCTTTCAAAGAAATTTCTCAAAAGTGGAGCCCAGTAATTTATGCTTGTATCAGATTGGTTATAACTGTCGGCACAGCCAACCAGTTGGTAAAAAAGAAAAAGAAATACGTGTTTTCAGCTGATTTTATTGCATGCCTCTTCTTATTGCACACAGTGAGAATGGGAATTTGGCATAGACATTTCTCGTTCAAAATATAATCATTGCAATGGAAAACTAAACTTTGTTGTTGTTGTTCAGTCACTAAATTGTGTCTGACTCTTTATGACCTGATGGGCTGCAACATGCAGGACTTCCAGATCCTTCATTATCTCCCAGAGGTTGCTCAAACTCCTGTCCATTGAGTAGTTGCTGATGCTGTCTAACGACCTCATCCTCTGCTGCACTATTCTCCTTTTGGCTTCAATCTTTCCTAGCATTAAGGTCTTTACCAATGAGTTGGCTCTTTGCATCAGGTGGCCAAAGTATTGGAACTTCAGCTTCAGCATCAATCCTTCCAATGAATATTCAGGGTTGATTTCCTTTAGGATTGACTGGTTTGTTCTCCTTGCTATCCAAGGGACTCAAGTCTTCTCCAGCACCACAATTCAAAAGCATCAATTCTTTGGCACTCAGCCTTGTTTATGATCCAACTTTCACATCTGTACACAACTACTGGAAAAGCCATAGCTTTGATTATGCAGAACATTGTTGCCAAAGCGATGTCTCCACTTTTTAATATGCTATATAGGTTTGTATAGCTTTAATTCTAAGGAGTAAGTGTCTTTTAATTTCATGGCTGCAGTCATCATTCACAGTGACTTTGGAGGCCAAGAAAATAAAGTCTGTCGTGGCTTTCACTTTTCCTCCTTATATTTGCCATGAAGTGATGGGACCAGTTGTCATGATCTTAGTTTTTTTTAATGTTGAGTTTTAAGTCAGCTTTTTCACTCTCCTCTTTCACCTGCATCAGTAAGCTCTTTAGTAGTTCCTCTTCACTGTCTGTCATTAGAGTGGTATCATCTGCATATCTGAGGTTATTGATATTTCTCCTGACAGTCTTGATCCCAGTTTGTGATTCATCCAGCCTGGCATTTTGCATGCTGCATGCTGCATAAGAGTTAAGTAAGCAGGTAACAATACATAGCCTCATCATACTTCTTTTCCAGTTTTAAATAGGTCCATTGTTCCATGTCCTGCTCAACTGTTGCTTCCTGTCTCTTATACACATCTTGTGTTTTCTATTTGAATCACCTATATTATATCTTTTTTAAGTATTTAAATCTAGTATACATTTCATTTTCTTGTTATTGGCATATATAATATAGCTATATATTATTTATTTTTTAATGACTACCATAGGATTCACATGTATCAGATTTATTGCAGTTTAATACAGTGAACACTTTTATCTCTCTCCTAATAATTTTAATAGATTTAAGACTTTAAAACAACTTATTCCTATCCCCATATAACTAACTTTTGCTGTATGTTTTATTGTTTTCATGCTTTTTAAAAAATGAAAGTTATTTATTTATTTGGGGGGTTACATCTGCACAGCTTGTGAAATCTTATTTCCCTGACCAGGAGTCAAACCAATGTCCCTTGCAATGGAAGCACAGAGTCCTGATCACTGGACCACCAGGAGATTTCCTGTTTTCATGCATTTTAGTTTATATATACTTGAAACTGCATAGACAATATCAGCTTGAGCTCGCTATTTTGCTTTCACACATACATTCCCACATGGCTACTGTTCTGTTTTTCAAAACTTTCTTCTTTTCCTTATTTCCATCTGAAATTATCATTCTACACGAAGAATGCTCTGATTTTCTTTAGATTAGATTTAGGTTGGTAATTATTTTTGAGCACATTCAAGATGTCTTTGTTTATATTGGGAGTCTCCTGTCTATTTTATTCTATTGCTGGTCTGATGAAGGTAATGCATCTTTTTGCTTAGCTGCTTTCAAGATTTTGCCTAAGAGTTCAGCTGTTTTACTAAATAAACTAGATTTGGCTTTCTTTGTGCTTTTTTCTCCTTAGAGTTTTCAGAGCATCTTGAATATATATTTTTATATATTTTATCAACTCTGTCAAATTTTTCTCTGCTTTTTATGAAACTCCATATAAATATGAAAGCTTTTTATTGGATAGCATATGACTCTTGCTCTTTTTTCCTCTTTGTTTTAATCTCTATATTTTCTCTTGGCTTGTCTTAACAGTTCACCAATTCTGTCTCCTACCATTGTCTAATTTCTTACTATGCCAATTAATAATTATGTTACTGAAATTTTTCAGTTTTAGATTTCTTGTTTAACTATTTCTTCAGTTAATTATTTTGTAAAATTCTCCACCTATAACAAATTTTTTCTCCACCTTATACTATTTTTAATTTAATCATACTTTAAAGTTTTGAGATTATACTCCAATATCTGAATCACATATAAGTCTTCTAGTTTATTGATTTTCAGTTATATTTTCCCATATCTTAGCCACTCTCACACTCATTGTTTAAACTGTGGACATTGTGGATAAAACTGCAAGTGTCCACATTATATATTTTGCCTTCAAATACAGTTCCTTCCCTCTGTTAGAGAGATAGAATAGGCATCTTTACCTTAATTCAGTCAGAAACAGCTGAGTCAAATTCTTTTGCACATTTACTGTAACTCCAGAACTTCTGTTACCCTCCTATTCTTAGGGAAAAAATATCAGATTGTGTAATTGAGAGGCCAGTCCTCTTGGGTTTACATTCCATTGGTATGTCCTGAACTGATTTTTTTTTTCCTGTTTAAAACATCAAGACATTGAAAGGTTTTTGTTTTGTCTTTCTATCTCTTGTACTCATGTGGCTTTCAAGTTTTCAGGGCACTGAGTAAAAAATGTGTTTCATTTAAGTTCACAACACAATGAAAAAATGTGTTTCATTTAAGGTCATTTTTTTCTCAACAGGATTTTGAACTTCCTAGCTTTTAATTTTTTTTCCTCAGCTTCTGAAAAGCTACAAAATTTCGTAAGATTTCTCTGTCCCTCAGAAGTGTTACTCTGTCTAGAAAATGCCAAGATTCTAAACCTCTTGTCCTACATTTGATAAGAGAAAAATATCAAAGAGAATATGCAACTGCCAAATATCAGCTCATCTCTTCACAGTTACTACTTTTCTGGAATTTTGCTCTTCTATTTCTGGTTGCTTCATTACTTATCTGGTAACTTTAAATAAATGTGTATTACTATTGTGGTTGTTATTTAGCACTTTTTCCTAGTTATAGACGGAACACTGATTTTCTGTAAGGTATTTGATCATACTCCACAGTGCACATCTACTTTTATTTTTCTTAGGTAATTTTGATTGGTATAAATTTATATGTTTAAACTTATTTTCTTTAAGCAATTTAAAGATTTTTCAATGTTTGCAAGTACCTATTGTTTTCTTTTTTGAAAATCAGCTGTCAATCTAATTTTTACTTGCTAAATAATAAGATAACTGTTCTTTGTTCTCTGCCTCCTTTCAAAGAAATTTCTCAAAAGTGGAGCCCAGTAATTTATGCTTGTATCAGATTGGTTATAACTGTCGGCACAGCCAACCAGTTGGTAAAAAAGAAAAAGAAATACGTGTTTTCAGCTGATTTTATTGCATGCCTCTTCTTATTGCACACAGTGAGAATGGGAATTTGGCATAGACATTTCTCGTTCAAAATATAATCATTGCAATGGAAAACTAAACTTTGTTGTTGTTGTTCAGTCACTAAATTGTGTCTGACTCTTTATGACCTGATGGGCTGCAACATGCAGGACTTCCAGATCCTTCATTATCTCCCAGAGGTTGCTCAAACTCCTGTCCATTGAGTAGTTGCTGATGCTGTCTAACGACCTCATCCTCTGCTGCACTATTCTCCTTTTGGCTTCAATCTTTCCTAGCATTAAGGTCTTTACCAATGAGTTGGCTCTTTGCATCAGGTGGCCAAAGTATTGGAACTTCAGCTTCAGCATCAATCCTTCCAATGAATATTCAGGGTTGATTTCCTTTAGGATTGACTGGTTTGTTCTCCTTGCTATCCAAGGGACTCAAGTCTTCTCCAGCACCACAATTCAAAAGCATCAATTCTTTGGCACTCAGCCTTGTTTATGATCCAACTTTCACATCTGTACACAACTACTGGAAAAGCCATAGCTTTGATTATGCAGAACATTGTTGCCAAAGCGATGTCTCCACTTTTTAATATGCTATATAGGTTTGTATAGCTTTAATTCTAAGGAGTAAGTGTCTTTTAATTTCATGGCTGCAGTCATCATTCACAGTGACTTTGGAGGCCAAGAAAATAAAGTCTGTCGTGGCTTTCACTTTTCCTCCTTATATTTGCCATGAAGTGATGGGACCAGTTGTCATGATCTTAGTTTTTTTTAATGTTGAGTTTTAAGTCAGCTTTTTCACTCTCCTCTTTCACCTGCATCAGTAAGCTCTTTAGTAGTTCCTCTTCACTGTCTGTCATTAGAGTGGTATCATCTGCATATCTGAGGTTATTGATATTTCTCCTGACAGTCTTGATCCCAGTTTGTGATTCATCCAGCCTGGCATTTTGCATGCTGCATGCTGCATAAGAGTTAAGTAAGCAGGTAACAATACATAGCCTCATCATACTTCTTTTCCAGTTTTAAATAGGTCCATTGTTCCATGTCCTGCTCAACTGTTGCTTCCTGTCTCTTATACACATCTTGTGTTTTCTATTTGAATCACCTATATTATATCTTTTTTAAGTATTTAAATCTAGTATACATTTCATTTTCTTGTTATTGGCATATATAATATAGCTATATATTATTTATTTTTTAATGACTACCATAGGATTCACATGTATCAGATTTATTGCAGTTTAATACAGTGAACACTTTTATCTCTCTCCTAATAATTTTAATAGATTTAAGACTTTAAAACAACTTATTCCTATCCCCATATAACTAACTTTTGCTGTATGTTTTATTGTTTTCATGCTTTTTAAAAAATGAAAGTTATTTATTTATTTGGGGGGTTACATCTGCACAGCTTGTGAAATCTTATTTCCCTGACCAGGAGTCAAACCAATGTCCCTTGCAATGGAAGCACAGAGTCCTGATCACTGGACCACCAGGAGATTTCCTGTTTTCATGCATTTTAGTTTATATATACTTGAAACTGCATAGACAATATCAGCTTGAGCTCGCTATTTTGCTTTCACACATACATTCCCACATGGCTACTGTTCTGTTTTTCAAAACTTTCTTCTTTTCCTTATTTCCATCTGAAATTATCATTCTACACGAAGAATGCTCTGATTTTCTTTAGATTAGATTTAGGTTGGTAATTATTTTTGAGCACATTCAAGATGTCTTTGTTTATGTTGGGAGTCTCCTGTCTATTTTATTCTATTGCTGGTCTGATGAAGGTAATGCATCTTTTTGCTTAGCTGCTTTCAAGATTTTGCCTAAGAGTTCAGCTGTTTTACTAAATAAACTAGATTTGGCTTTCTTTGTGCTTTTTTCTCCTTAGAGTTTTCAGAGCATCTTGAATATATATTTTTATATATTTTATCAACTCTGTCAAATTTTTCTCTGCTTTTTATGAAACTCCATATAAATATGAAAGCTTTTTATTGGATAGCATATGACTCTTGCTCTTTTTTCCTCTTTGTTTTAATCTCTATATTTTCTCTTGGCTTGTCTTAACAGTTCACCAATTCTGTCTCCTACCATTGTCTAATTTCTTACTATGCCAATTAATAATTATGTTACTGAAATTTTTCAGTTTTAGATTTCTTGTTTAACTATTTCTTCAGTTAATTATTTTGTAAAATTCTCCACCTATAACAAATTTTTTCTCCACCTTATACTATTTTTAATTTAATCATACTTTAAAGTTTTGAGATTATACTCCAATATCTGAATCACATATAAGTCTTCTAGTTTATTGATTTTCAGTTATATTTTCCCATATCTTAGCCACTCTCACACTCATTGTTTAAACTGTGGACATTGTGGATAAAACTGCAAGTGTCCACATTATATATTTTGCCTTCAAATACAGTTCCTTCCCTCTGTTAGAGAGATAGAATAGGCATCTTTACCTTAATTCAGTCAGAAACAGCTGAGTCAAATTCTTTTGCACATTTACTGTAACTCCAGAACTTCTGTTACCCTCCTATTCTTAGGGAAAAAATATCAGATTGTGTAATTGAGAGGCCAGTCCTCTTGGGTTTACATTCCATTGGTATGTCCTGAACTGATTTTTTTTTTCCTGTTTAAAACATCAAGACATTGAAAGGTTTTTGTTTTGTCTTTCTATCTCTTGTACTCATGTGGCTTTCAAGTTTTCAGGGCACTGAGTAAAAAATGTGTTTCATTTAAGTTCACAACACAATGAAAAAATGTGTTTCATTTAAGGTCATTTTTTTCTCAACAGGATTTTGAACTTCCTAGCTTTTAATTTTTTTTCCTCAGCTTCTGAAAAGCTACAAAATTTCGTAAGATTTCTCTGTCCCTCAGAAGTGTTACTCTGTCTAGAAAATGCCAAGATTCTAAACCTCTTGTCCTACATTTGATAAGAGAAAAATATCAAAGAGAATATGCAACTGCCAAATATCAGCTCATCTCTTCACAGTTACTACTTTTCTGGAATTTTGCTCTTCTATTTCTGGTTGCTTCATTACTTATCTGGTAACTTTAAATAAATGTGTATTACTATTGTGGTTGTTATTTAGCACTTTTTCCTAGTTATAGACGGAACACTGATTTTCTGTAAGGTATTTGATCATACTCCACAGTGCACATCTACTTTTATTTTTCTTAGGTAATTTTGATTGGTATAAATTTATATGTTTAAACTTATTTTCTTTAAGCAATTTAAAGATTTTTCAATGTTTGCAAGTACCTATTGTTTTCTTTTTTGAAAATCAGCTGTCAATCTAATTTTTACTTGCTAAATAATAAGATAACTGTTCTTTGTTCTCTGCCTCCTTTCAAAGAAATTTCTCAAAAGTGGAGCCCAGTAATTTATGCTTGTATCAGATTGGTTATAACTGTCGGCACAGCCAACCAGTTGGTAAAAAAGAAAAAGAAATACGTGTTTTCAGCTGATTTTATTGCATGCCTCTTCTTATTGCACACAGTGAGAATGGGAATTTGGCATAGACATTTCTCGTTCAAAATATAATCATTGCAATGGAAAACTAAACTTTGTTGTTGTTGTTCAGTCACTAAATTGTGTCTGACTCTTTATGACCTGATGGGCTGCAACATGCAGGACTTCCAGATCCTTCATTATCTCCCAGAGGTTGCTCAAACTCCTGTCCATTGAGTAGTTGCTGATGCTGTCTAACGACCTCATCCTCTGCTGCACTATTCTCCTTTTGGCTTCAATCTTTCCTAGCATTAAGGTCTTTACCAATGAGTTGGCTCTTTGCATCAGGTGGCCAAAGTATTGGAACTTCAGCTTCAGCATCAATCCTTCCAATGAATATTCAGGGTTGATTTCCTTTAGGATTGACTGGTTTGTTCTCCTTGCTATCCAAGGGACTCAAGTCTTCTCCAGCACCACAATTCAAAAGCATCAATTCTTTGGCACTCAGCCTTGTTTATGATCCAACTTTCACATCTGTACACAACTACTGGAAAAGCCATAGCTTTGATTATGCAGAACATTGTTGCCAAAGCGATGTCTCCACTTTTTAATATGCTATATAGGTTTGTATAGCTTTAATTCTAAGGAGTAAGTGTCTTTTAATTTCATGGCTGCAGTCATCATTCACAGTGACTTTGGAGGCCAAGAAAATAAAGTCTGTCGTGGCTTTCACTTTTCCTCCTTATATTTGCCATGAAGTGATGGGACCAGTTGTCATGATCTTAGTTTTTTTTAATGTTGAGTTTTAAGTCAGCTTTTTCACTCTCCTCTTTCACCTGCATCAGTAAGCTCTTTAGTAGTTCCTCTTCACTGTCTGTCATTAGAGTGGTATCATCTGCATATCTGAGGTTATTGATATTTCTCCTGACAGTCTTGATCCCAGTTTGTGATTCATCCAGCCTGGCATTTTGCATGCTGCATGCTGCATAAGAGTTAAGTAAGCAGGTAACAATACATAGCCTCATCATACTTCTTTTCCAGTTTTAAATAGGTCCATTGTTCCATGTCCTGCTCAACTGTTGCTTCTTGACACACATACAGGTTTCTCAGGAGACAGGTAAGGTGGTCTGGTGTTCTCATCTTCTTAAGAATTTTCCACAGTTTGTTGTGATCCATGCTTCCCTGGTGGCTCAGAAGGTAAAGAATCTACCTGCACTGTGGTAGATGGGGTTTCATCCTTGGGTCAGGAAGATGCCCTGGAGAAGGGCATGGCAACCTACTCCAGTATTCTTGCCTGGAGAATTCCATAGACAGAGAAGCCTGTCAGGCTACCATCCATGAGGTTACAAAGAGTCAGGCATGACTGTGTGACTAACAGACACAGAGTCAAAGGCTTTAGCGTTGTCAGTAAAGCAGAAAAAGATGTTTTTTTTTCCCTGGAATTTCCTTGCTCAATGAGCCAACAAATGTTGGCAATTTTATCTCTAATTCCTCTGCCTTTTATTAATGCAGATTCTGCATCTGGAAGTTCTCGGTTTACGTACTGCTGAAACCTAGCTTGAAAGATTTTGAGCATAACCTTACTAGCATGTGAACTAAGTGCAGTTATCTAGTAGTTTGAGCATTCTTTGGCATTGCCCTTCTTTGGGATTAGAATGAAAACTGAACTTTTGCAGTCCTGTGGCCACTGCTGAGTTTTCCAAATTTGCTGGCATATTGAGTGCAGCACGTTCAGAGCATCATCTTTTAGGATTTGCAATAGCTCAGCTGGGATTCCATCACCTCCACTAGCTTTGTTTGTAGTAATGTTTCCTAAGGTTCACTTGACTTCACTCTCCAGAATTTCTGGCTCTAGATAAGTGACCACACCATCATGGTTATCCAGGTCATTAAGACTTTTTAATCTAATTCTGTATATTCTTGCCACTTCTTGTTAATCTCTTCTTCTGTTTGATCCTTATTGTTTCTATCCCTTATTGTGTCCATCCCTGCATGAAATGTTCCCTTGAACAGAAGAACTATGTACAGAGGTTCATAACATTGTTAGAAGGCAGTGACCAAAGCCATTCCGAAGAGAGAGAAATGCAGGAAGACAAAGCGGTTGTCTGAGGAGGTTTTACAAATAGCAGAGGAAAGGAGAGAAGTGAAAAGCAAGGGAGAAAGGGAACTATATACCCAACTGAATGCAGAGTTCCAGAGAATAGCAAGGAGAAATAAGAAGGCCTCCTTAAATGAACAATGTAGAGAAGCAGAGGAAAACAATAGAAAGGGAAATACTAAAGATCTCTTCAAGGAAAACTAAATATATATTTCTAAATCTGGTAGTGAACAGAAGAGAAAATTAATAGAATGGATTTAAAACACTTCAAGAAGATGGGTATATCTTAAGTTTATGTTAGGAAATGTATATTAAATGAACTATTTTAAAAGTAAAATTATACAACTTAGCTTTTTTTTTTACAAGAAAACAATCTTTAGTGTGTAATACATCTATAGCATGTAATATATCTATAGCATCTATCTATTTACATCTAGTTATCTAGTATCTATTTGTCTATAATCATCACCCTTATGTCTATTTAGGAGAAAACGTAAAGAAAGATGAAAGACAGAAGAGCTATGATAATTTAATAGTTTTTCTATACATATGCCAATGTTTCAGCAATTGTGGAATGGTGAAGTGCAGTAGGTGTGACTAAGATATAATGCAGGTATGGTTTATAGCAATATTTCTCAAAATATTGGCAGTGAAGGACATTTTTGTAAAGGTCACTATCAGTTACAGACCAACATTCTGTAAATAAAAGTAAACCTACTGAGGAATAAACTGGCAAAGAAACAAACACAAAGATGTCATCCCAATTTGATTACTAGATTCAACTGATGTAAATTATTGTGTTAAATTGCTAATTCCTAAGTATTGACTCTATTTCTGTACTTATCTCATCCCAGATTGCCAGCAGATAGCGTGTGGACCATGCTTTTAGTTACACTGATCTAGAGGTTGTGAAGAATGAAATAGAAAAGGATGCATTGTTTTTGGTTTTTACTTTTGTATTAATGTGAATATAATTTTGTACTGGTGTTTTTGTAGTATTAGTGTTGGCTTTGACAGCTTGAACAACTGAATGGATGCTTTTAAGCATATATTTGTGGTGAGAAAGCTTAACAAGAATCATTTTGACCGGCTACATGCTGAGTTCTGTGTATAACATGTTAACTCTGAAATGTCATTGAGCATTCATGATTGATATTTCATGTAGACACTTACCCCTCCAATCTTCCCAGTATACTTAAAGATAAAATTACATGAGATTTTATTTCTTCCATTAATAGCCTTTTAGTAGTATAATTTCTAAATTATTGTATGGCTGGAAAGATCATTGTGTTTTCTTTCTGCTTGAATGTTATTGAAATTACATTAATATTTTCAAGCTCTTGCTTCATTTTCTCACAGAATCCATTATGGCCATATCATACCAAATTTATATTTGTGCATTTTTTAAGCCATACTTTTGATTATTCTGTCTTTATTTGATGATTTTATAATTCATATTTTCTCTTTTCCATAAATTATATAAAGATGTATATGCTGCTGCTAAGTCACTTAGTCGTGTCCGACTCTGTGTGACCCGATAGACGGCAGCCCACCAGGCTCCCCTGTCCCTGGGATTCTCCAGGCAAGAACACTGGAGTGGGTTGCCATTTCCTTCTCCAATGCATGAAAGTGAAAAGTGAAAGTGAAGTCGCTCAGTTTTGTCCGACTCTTCGCGACCCCATGGACTGCAGCCTACCAGGCTCCTCCATCCATGGGATTTTCCAGGCAAGAGTGCTGGAGTGGGGTGCCATTGCCTTCTCCGAAGATGTGTATAGTTATCCCTTTCTATAAATACATCCTGCTCAATAATTAAAGAACACTTATAAATTCTTATCTGTATACAGTTCTGGAAAATATTCTTTTTTCATTTCTTGGTTAATTTCTCCATTGAGCTCTTTATGAATATTGGAAATGCTATTCCATATATTTTAATTTTTGTCAATCCTTTTTCCTTTGTGATAGAATTGAATGTCTTTGTTTGGTCTTCTGGTTTCTCTGACCTTATGAGTTATCGTATGTGAAAATATTTTGTAAGCTGTAAGTATGTATATAAATATTAAATGTTATTATAGTCTCATTTTAAGTATAGTGAATAAGTTGATTTAATGTATATAAGCTAAATCAATGTATCTGGTGTGCATCTCTATATAACAATTTTCCTTAATTGAAAAAATTAAGATTTCCAACTATAATTTCCCTATATGTAAAACATTCAATACCAAATTAGCATCTGTTTAAACAGTTGTCTAATCAAAATTCTATTGCCTCTCTGTGGCAGCAACTGAGAAATGAAAGCCTAGACAGTAATTTGACAATGCATATTCATTCAACAAATATTTTTGAAGAGTTTCCCCATGGCAGAGATTATATTTGAAATTCATACATAAATAGGACATGATAACTTGCATTTTACTGATGGAAAGATAATTGTGGACATGGAAGGAGCAGTAATTACTATACTACTATGAACTTTGCTTAGGCTAGGATTTTCACCTACAGTATATCACTTGATTCTTACAGTCACTTATGATGAAAAGTTTATTTTATGTATTTTATAGATGAAAAAATTAATTCTCGATGATTTTTATGGCTAACCAAAAGTTAAACATAGAGGAAGCCCAGGGGCTGAAATTAGTGTCTCTGCTTTTCTCACTTCAATGCCCCAGATTTCTCCATTATACACCATATAATTTCCTAAATAAATTTAAAAGTATTTATGTGACAGTGCTGTATAAGTATATAATGAATATCTAATTGAGAATCAGTTTTCTAAGTTCAAAGGTTGCCATATAAATATCCATGCACTGGGACTCAGAAAATGTTAGTATCTTGACGAATTAATATTGCTATTATATCCTAATAAATCCTTAATTAAATGGCTATGTTACAGCATATTATTCAATAGTCAAAACAATAATTTTGTTTTTAGGTACATATTCCATTCTGTACTAAAATGTGTTAGTGCATTTTTCAAAGAACAGTGTTTTTTTATTTCTACTTATATATGTACAATTTATAGCCAAATCAGATTCCAACTATTTCTAATGGCAATGTTAGGAGTTGAATAATGAGAACCACTTGATAGGTTAAAGTGAATTTATTTCGGATTCCATTTCTTTGCACTGGTCAGTAAATCTTTCAATTTACCTCGAGGGTTCAGGAAACTCATTCAAAGTTTGTCTAAAGGAAAATTATACCTCTAGTGGGAAACGTTATTTTAGATGAGACCTTGCGGCAATCACAACCTGCTGTAGTTAAAGAGATTGATTCTTCTGGTGAGATATCATTCCTAAAATATCTCTGGTATATGTTTGCTTTTTTTATTTAGTTTTAAAATGTTTTTTGGTAATGCCACGTAATATCTGGCATCTTAGTTCCCTGACCAAGGATTGAAACCATGCCCTCGGCATTGGAAGTGTAGAGTCTTAGCCACTGAACTCTGAAGGAAGTCCCTTTCTGGTATATGTTTATGTCTCATGTTGTGTCATAAATGTATTTATTTTTCATTCATAATACTTTCTAAGTTATGACAAATATAGGGTTATCTGAAATCCAATGTTAAGTCTAAAAAATTAAAAATAGAAAATAACTGATACATCAAAATTTCTTCTGAGTTTAAAATGATGGCAGAATAGAATGTCTGACCATCTGGATACTTCTTGGTCCATTATCAGAGTGAAAACTATGAAGTATGCATAAGTCTAGAGATTTATTAATTTTGCCTCTGGGTAGGAAGAACATTTTATTTCTTAGATAGCTTCAATTCTTGTAAAGAAAATAAGGATACAAAAGGAAAGAAAAATATAAAAGTATATTTCTCAAAGGTAGTTTATGAATACTATTAAGAAACTTGTTAATATATCCCTATGGTTATTTAAATTATTTTTATTGTCCTGATTCTTAAATATGTACAAATGTAAACAATAAATTCTTATAGCCATAAATGACAAATCAAAAGCAAATTTGTAAGTTAATACAAACAAGACGAGAAAATCAATAACATTTTAATCAAAAGGACTGACTTGTTGTATGATTTGACATTTTGTTGAAAAACTAAATTGTTTTTCACAGTGCGACTTGTGTATTGACAATATTGCACAGGTGTTTTGGAATTTGGAATATCTATGTTGCCATGTAAAATCTGATAAATAATTTAGTCCACCATTTTCCTCTAGTTAAAATATTGGAGAACATTTATTCATACACGATATCCTGATATCATTTGGCTCTCACATAACAGTGATGGGCATGTGCATATTATTCTCTGTTGCTCTTATTAGCCTACTACAATTAAAGTGGTAAAGGCACCAAGACAAATATACATGGGAACATAATGTTAAGCATTGAAATTGCATACTAAGTAATGGTTATCATCCAAACCATTCTAAAATTAAACTTAGATATTATAATAGTATATTATTATCATAATGGAAATCAAGAGTCACTGACATGCTAATGTGCATGGAAGATTTGAGATGGCATATTGATCAACTCATCAGCCCAAAGGGACTTTTGTATTACAAATGAACTCCAGAGACATCTTCCTCTTTAATCATCTTAGTAATATATCTCTTATCCTCAGTAATTAATTCTGTAAGTCTTTCTGGATTAATTGAAATGCTAATTGCAGAATGTTTCTATAATCTTAAAGCAGCAAACTTTTCAGGCATATCAATTGCTTCTATACTACCACTGAATTTTCTATCCTTATTTTAAAAGAAATTCCAGATTATCAGTGCAATGGGGAAATTTCATTATACTTCCTGGGTAGCTTATTTTAATTTTTACTAGATGTATTCTTTATCTTAGTTTCTTATAGGTTATAAATATTAAAAATATCTTCTCCCAGTTTGTGGGTTTTTTAAAAATTTCCTTATGGTATCTTTTGAAAAAAGGAATTCAGAAATTGTCAGTGTAGTCAATTTCATCAGTCTCATTTAATATATACATCCCTACTCTGTGAAAAATACATTTTTACATTTTTAATTGGATAAAATTTTGATTTTCACACTTAAGTTCACCATCAATTTGTAATTAATTTTTATGTAAGGTATGTTTGGGGTTTAAATGTGCCCCCACAAATTTATAAGTTGAAGCCATAACCTCCAGGACCTCAGAATGTGACTGGATTTGGGGATTAGGTCCCTAAAAGTGTAATTGAGTTAAAATTAGTTCGTTAGGATGGGCCTTAACCCAGTATGACTAGTGTCTTTGTAGGAAGAACAAATTTGAACAAAGAAATACCGGAAATGTATTTCTTTTTCAGCAGCAGAGGTAAAACCTGAAAACACAGGAGAAGGTGGGCAACTGCAAATTAAGGAGAGAAGCTTTAGGTGAAGCCAAGCTGGCCCATACCTTGAGTTTAGATTATGTTGTCAGTCGCCCAGTCATGTCTTTGCAACCCCATGGACTGTAGCCCACCAGGCCCTCTGTCCGTGAAATTCTCCAGGCAAGAATACTGGACTAGGTAGCCACTCCCTTCTCCAGGGGATCTTCCCATCTCAGGGATCGAATCCAGGTCTCCTGCATTGTAGGCAGATTCTTTACCATCTAAGCCACCAGGGAAGCCAATTCCTGTTTTTAAAGCCCCCTTGTCACAGGCAATTTGCCAAAACTGAAAACAATAAATTTGTTTTTTTTTTTAAAACCACCTTGTCTCTGGCCATTGTTGAGACAGCCTTAGCAAACTAATACGCTATCATATTTTTGTTTGCCCCAAATATAACTAACATTCCAGAGTCATTTCATAATTTCTTTTTTCCACTGCTGTGCAGCACCACCTTTGTCCATGTATCAAGTAACCATTTATGTACAGCTCATTTTCTAGGACTTCTAATCTCTTCCGTCTATTTGTTTAGTCCTGTCCAACTCCACACTGTTACAAGTACCACAACTTGAATATATAACTTGATGGAGCAAATATTCCTGCTTCATCATCACCTTTATCAGTGTCACCGTCAGTCTCCTTAATACCATTTTTGTCTGGATTCATAGCCAGAGTTCTTAATCAGCGCAGAAAGCAAGGCAAACAACACAAGTCTTCTAAGAACTATAGATAAAGGAAGTGCCAGGAATGAACAAATAAGTTTGAAAAAGAAAAAAAAAAAGTAATTGAAGTTCTAGAAATTGAAAATATATGATAAAAATGCATTGGATGGCTTAAATAATAAAAACATAGCTGAATAAAGTTTGTAAGCTGATATATCTAAACAAATCACTCACTGTGCTGTGCAGAGACAGAAAAAATATATGTGAAAGAAAATGTAAGAGCTATTTGAGAGAATGCAAAGATTTACTATATGTCAGGATAGAAACACAGAAAAAAAAAAAAATGAAGCAATATTTGAAGAAAATGGCTATAGTTTTAAAACAGCCAAGAAAATAAAAATCCACAGGTCCACTATTTGTAACATATCACACACATAATAAACAAAAATAAATCTAAATTCAAGCATATCAAAGTAAAACTGTAGAATACAAAGGAAAAAATATTTTATGCAGCCAGAAGAAAGAATGACCGATAATAATGGAATTCTCAGTTGCAACAATGGAAGGCAGAGATGCCAGAATAATACCTTTAAATCGTTGTGAAAAATTCCGATTGTCAGCTTTTTAATTCTCAGAAATATTGCCATTCAAGAAAAATCATGAATTAAAATTCCATCAGAAAAGCTTGTGGTGAAGTAATTTTCTAGGATATATATATATAAAGAAAAGTAATCTCAGAATAAAGTTCTGTGTGCCAGAAAGAATGCAGAGTAAATCAAATGATAGAAGTGTATGTGCTGCTGCTGCTAAGTCACTTCAGTCGTGTCCGACTCTGTGTGACCCCATAGACGGTAGCCCACCAGGCTCCCCCGTCCCTGGGATTCTCCAGGCAAGAACACTGGAGTGGGTTGCCATTTCCTTCTCCAATGCATGAAAGTGAGAAGTGAAAGTGAAGTCGCTCAGTCGTGTCCGACTCAGCGACCCCATGGACTGCAGCCCACCAGGCTCCTCCGTCCATGGGATTTTCCAGGCAAGAGTACTGGAGTGGGGTGCGAGTAGCTCACTACTTGACCATTCGTAGGAATCTTGCAGGCCACAATTTGGCAAGCTTTTCTCCAGACAGGATTGTTTCTGCTTTGGCCTGTCACCAGGGGGCGCAACTGACCAGAAACAGTCTTGGCCCTCAAGATTTCTGCCTCATACAAGCAGCCAGGTTCTCTCTAGGCCCCGAATCAGATATTAGATCAGCTTTCTTATTGGTACCCATGCAAAGGTACCATAATCCTCTCATTTGCCTGTTGCTCCTGGCTTTCAGCTCTGATTTCACGCCAGGCATGCATGTGTGTGTATGTGTTTGCTTTGCTTTCCATTTGAGTGTATGTGTTTGTTCTGGGGGCTCTGTGTCTGGGAGTGATGTGAGGGTGAGGTCACCTGAGGGTCTTTCTCTACTTTTCATGAGGGCTTGAACGGTATGTTTTTCCCATATCTGTCCTGGGAGGGCACACAGAGCACCCACTCACCAAGATGCTGGTCACAGCTGTTTAACAATTCTTACATGTGGATGACACTTTTGTAGTTATGAAGAAAAATCAGTATTTCTGAAGCAAAGCTGGGTTAAATGGTCTGTTTCATAGAAGGAGGCATATTCCATTTCCTTTATTTCTAACTCTTATAAACAACTTTGCAAACATAAGCAACCTTGGAAATGGAATAGGGGGAACATGGCTAATAAAATGACTAAGAAATAAAGTTGGGGTTTCTTGTCCTAAGAGTTGTCTAGTACTGCTCATTATTCCTTGAATTATTTTTCCGATTTCTTGAATTCCATGGTAGCATTTATTACTACAGTAAAGCAATATTTATTTATTTATTGGTCCAGTGCTTTTTTCCCCTCCATCTATTCCATGTAATTTGATTTGTTGCTTCACATTGTTAGTTATCAGATTAGAAATCTCTGTTGAGTATCACATGTGTCTGTGTCCTTACATGCCTTTACATGTCTATCTGGCAGTTGTAACTTAGCTTTATAAACTTTGTAAGCTTTATTTGAAGAGATATACTGTATCTTGAAAAGAAAGTCTGATTCATAGCAACACTTGTGGTTTACAAGCAATACTTAAAATTATTTTCCTCTATTTTTAAAATAATAGTAACCAAATTGTTGTACTACTCCCACGCAGAGCTACAGTTGGCCTTCCTGAACTGTGTCGCGGGGGTGTGTTAATTTTTCTGTGTTTTTTTCTCCAAAAAGGGAATCATCTGGATTCATATATGAGTGCACCAGAACCTAAGATATTCCAGGAAATTATTACTTGTTCTGTTATTTTTTAATTTAGAGAGCCTTAAAAATATATTCCAGGCCAACCAATAACAGTTTCAATATTTGTACTTTAGAAGGTGGAATGATTGAGGTATATTTAATGGAAGTTGTATTTTCCAGTGTGAAGATATTTTCCTAATATGTCTGCATTTCTGAATGAGAACTGGTGAAATGCAATGAGTATAAATCATTGCTTTTAATTTTACTCCAAAGTGACTATCATGTTATAGTAATTACTTCATCTGCAGCAGGTCAAAATTTTGTTCATATGAACTTCTTTGTTAGGATATGTGTAAGTGGCCTAGAATACTTTTTGCTATTATACTGATAGCATGAACCTCCCAGCCAAAGCTGGTTTTTTCTTTTCTTTTCTTTTTTTAGGAGCATTGATTAAGAAGCTTTGGTTAGAATTTGCTTTATTTTTTAAAAGAATATTGTGAGCCATATGAATCACTCTTGTATTTATAAACAATGGAGTGTATTTAATACAGATCTGGCATATACCCTGAGGAAACCAAAATTGAAAAAGACAAATGTATCCCACTGTTCATTGCAGCACTATTTACAACACCTAGAACATGGAGGCAACCTAGATGTCCATCAACAGATGAATGGATAAAGAAGTTATGGTTCATATACATAAAGGAATATTCAGTTCAGTCGCTCAGTCGTGTCTGACTCTTTGCGACCCCATGAATCGCAGCACGCCAAGCCTCCCTGTCCATCACCAACTCCTGGAGTTCACTCAGATTCACGTCCATCGAGTCAGTGATGCCATCCGGCCATCTCATCCTCGGTCGTCCCCTTCTCCTCCTGCCCCCAATCCCTCCCAGCATCAAAGTCTTTTCCAATGAGTCAACTCTTCGCATGAGGTGACCAAAGTACTGGAGTTTCAGCTTTAGCATCATTCCTTCCAAAGAAATCCCAGGGCTGATCTCCTTCAGAATGGACTGGTTGGATCTCCTTGCAGTCCAATGTCCTGTGGCCACTGCTGAGTTTTCCAAATTTGCTGGCATACTGATTGCTGCTGCTACTGCTGCTAATTCGCTTCAGTTGTGTCTGACTTGTGTGACCCCATAGACGGCAGCCCATCAGGTCCCCCGTCCCTGGGATTCTCCAGGCAAGAACACTGAAGTGGGTTGCCATTTCCTTCTCCAATGCATGAAAGTGAAAAGTGAAAGTGAAGTCGCTCAGTCATGTCCGACTCCTAGCAACCCCATGGACTGCAGCCTACCAGGCTCCTCCGTCTATGGGATTTTCCAGGCAAGAGTACTGGAGTGGGTTGCCATTACTCAGCCATAAAAAGGAATGCCTTTGAGTCAGTTCTAATGAGGTGGATGAAACTAGAACCTAATACAGAGTGAAATAAGTCAGATAGAGAAAGTTAAATATCGTATTCTAACACATGTATATGGAATCTAGAAAAATGGTACTGAAGAATTTACTTACAGGGCAGCAATGGAGAAACAGATACAGAGAATAGACTTATGTACACGGGGAGAGGGGAGGAGAGGGTGAGATGTATGGCAAAAGTAACATGGAAACTTACATTGCTGCTGCTGCTGCTGCTGCTGCTAAGTCGCTTCAGTCGTGTCCGACTCTGTGCGACCCCACAGACGGCAGCCCATCGGGCTCCGCCATCCCTGGGATTCTCCAGGCAAGAACACTGGAGTGGGTTGCCATTACCTTCTCCAATGCATGAAAGCAAAAAGTGAAAGTGAAGTCGCTCAGTCTGACTCAGTGACCCCATGGACTGCAGCCTACCAGGCTCCTCCGTCCATGGGATTTTCCAGGCAAGAGTACTGGAGTGGGGTGCCATTGCCTTCTCCGGAAACTTACATTACCATATGTAAAATAGATAGCCAATGGGAATTTGCTGTATAGCTCAGGAAACTCAAACAGGGGTCTGTATCAGCCTAGAGGAGTGGGATGTGGAGGGAGATGGGAGGGAAGTTAAAGGAAGGGAATATATATATATATATATATATATATATATGTACATACTTATGGCTGATTCATGTTGAGGTTTGCCAGAAAACAACAAAATTCTGTGAAGCAATTATCCTTCAGTAAAAAATTAATTATATAAAAAAATACAGATCTGGCCTTAGTATACTTTTGTTTTTTAGTTTGTTTCTTTTTTTTTTTTACTATTGATGATTACTATGTAGCATGGTTTGTCTTTTTAAATAAATTTTACTTTTTAGAGAAGTTTTAATTTGCAAAGCAAAATTGAGAAGAAAGTAAAGAATTTCCATATATTTCTTGTTCTCACACATGTACAACCTCCCCTACTATGAACATGCTTTACACAGTGGTGCATTTGTTAGAAATGATGAGTTTTGACACATCATTATCACTCAAAGTCCTTAGTTTACGTTAGGGTTCAGTCTTAGTGTACATTCTATGAGTTTTGACATGTTTATTGACCTGTATCCACCACTGTAGCATCAAACAGAATAGTCTCACTACCCTAAAAACCCTCTGTGTTCTGCCTATTCATCCTTTTTACATTTTTGGTAACAACTCATCCATGGGGTCGCTAGGAGTCAGACACGACTGAGTGACTTCACTTTCACTTTTCACTTTCATGCATTGGAGAAGGAAATGGCAACCCACTCCAGTGTTCTTGCCTGGAGAACCCCAGGGGCGGGGGAGCCTGGTGGGCTGCTGTCTATGGGGTCACACAGAGTCGGACATGACTGAAGCAACTTAGCAGCAGCATCTTTTAGCTCTCTCTCTAGTTTTTTACCTTTCTAGAAAGTAATGTATCTAGAATCAGTGTGAAGTCTTTTAATATTGGCTTCTTGTACTTAGTAATATGAATTTGGAATTTTTCTATGTCTTTTCATTGCTTGATAGTTCATTTCTTTGTAGCACTGAATAATATTGTCACCTACATGTACTTTGGTTTATCTGTTTAATCACCAAAAACATCCTGGTTGGTTTCAAGTTTTGATAATTATGAATTAAGCTACTTTAAACGTCCATGTGAAGGTTTCTGTGTGGACTTAAATTTTCAAGTCCTGAGTAAATACTAAGGAGCATGATTGCTGGATTGTATAGTAAGAGTGTTGAGTAACATGTAGCCATACTGCCTCCCAAAGTGACTGTGCCTTTTCACATTCTCAGCAACAACTGATGAGCATTCCTATTGCTCTACATCCTTACCAGCATTTGATGTTAGTGTTACAGGTATTGGCCTTTCTAATAGATGCATTGTGATATCAATTGTTGTTTTAACTTGTGATTCTCCAACAGAATACAACATAGAATATTTTTCATGACAATTTGCCAAGTTTATATCATCCTTGTTATGTATCTGTTCAGTTCTATGGGCCATTTAAAATGGGAATTTTTTACTTATTGCTAGATTTATTTCTAAATTTTAGACAACAGCACTTTGTCAAATGTGTTTTCTGCAACTATTTTCTCCAAGTTTGTGTTCTTATCCTCTTGAAATTGTCTTTTAGAGAGAAGTTTTTAAACTTAATAAAGTCCAATCCAATTGTTTCTTTCACGGATTACACCTTTTATGTTCAAAAAGGTTATTGTCATACTCAAGGCCATCCAGGTTCTCTCCTATGTTATATTCTAGGGTTCTTACAGTTTTGTGTTTTATCTATAGGTTGGTGATATGTTGAGTTAATTTTTGTGAAAAGTGTTAAATTCTGCAGCTAGATTAATTTTTTTTTTTTTTTTTGCATGTGGATATTCAGCTGTTCCAGCACCATTTGTTGAAAAGAACCCCTTTGTTCCATCATGTTGTCTCTGTTCCTCTCTCAATGGTCAGTTTACTATATTTACGTGAGTCTATTTCTGGGCTATCTATTCTGCTTCATTAATCTTCTTTTCTGTTCTTTCACCAATACCACACTCTCTTTGATTACCATAGTTTTATAGTAGATCTTGAAGTTGGGTAGTGTCAGTCTTCTGACTTGTTCTCTTTCAATAGTGTGTTTATTATTCTGGGTCTTTTGCCCCTCCATAAAAACTTTAAAATCAGTTTGTCAATATCCATAAAATAACTTGCTGGGATATTGGCTGAGACTGCATTGAATCTATAGCCCCAGATGGAAAGAACTGACATCTTGACAATGTTGAGTTTCTATCCATGAACATAGAATATATTTCCACTTGTTTAGTTCTTCTTTGATTTTGTTCATTATAGTTTTGTAGGCTTTTTTCTCATGCAGATCTTATCTTGTTAAATTTATAACTAAGTATTTTATTGTTGTGGTGCTAATATAAATGGTGGGCTTCCCTGATGGCTCAGTGGTAACAAATCTGCCTGCAGGGCAGGATTCGTGGGTTCATCCCTGGATTGGAAAATTCTCTGAGGAGGAAATAGCAACCCACTCCAGTATTCTTGCCTGGAGAATTCCATGGACAGAGGAACCTGTCAGGCTACAGTTCATGGGGTTGCAAACAGTTAGACATTACTGAGCAACTAACACTAACACTTCAGTATGATATTGAAAAGGAGTGATGAGAAGGGAAATCCTTGCCTTGCTCTTTATTTTGTTGGAAAAGCAACTAGTTGTTTTACCATTAAGTATGATACTAACTGTAGATTTTTTTTTTTGTGTGTGGCTATTCTTTATCAAGTTGAGGAATTTTCCTTCTACTACTAGTTTATGGAGAATTTTTATCATGTATACACACAGAATTTTGTTAAATGCTTTTCCTGAATCTATTGATATGCTTATGTGATTTTTAAAATAATTTTATTTGTTTTTGGCAGTGCTGGGTCTTCATTGCTATGTGGCTTTTTCTCTAGTTATGGCAAGCAGGGCTACTCTTTATTTGCAGTCCGTGGACTTCTCATTGCTTTGGCTTCTCTTGTTGCAGAGCATGGGCTCTAGGGCACAGGGGCTTCAGTAGTTACAGCACATGGCCTCAGTAATTGCAGCTCCTGGGCTCTAGAGCACAGGCTTAATAGTTGTGGCACAAGTGATTAGTTGCCCTGCAGCATGTGGGATCTTCTTGGATCAGGGATTAAACCCGTGTCTCCCGCTTTAGCAGGCAGACTCTTTATCACTGGGCCTCCAGGAAAGCTTGAGTGTGTGATTTAAAAAAAAATTTTCTCTGTTGATGTGATGGATTTCATCTATTGAGTCTTGAATGTTGAACCAGCCTTCCATACCTGGGATAAATTGCACTTAATCATGCAGTATACTTATACATTTTTGGATTTGATTTGCTAACATTTTGCTGAAGATTTCTTTGTGTATATTTATGAGACATATTGATCTGTAGTTTTCTTCCCTCGTGGCTCAGATGGTAAAGAATCCGCCTGCAATGCAGGAGACCTAGGTTCAATCCCTGGGTTGGGAAGATCCCCTGGAAAAGGGAAAGGCTACCCACTCCAGTATTCTGGCCTAGAGAATTCCATGGACTGTATAGTCCATGGGGTCGCAAAGAGTCGGACACGACTGAGTGACTTTCACTTACTTACTTTCTTTCCTTGTAACATGTTTTTCCTGTTTAGATATTAGAATATTGAGACTCTTGTTAATGAGTTAAGAAGTAGTACCACTGCTTATATTCTCTGAAAGAAATTTTAGAAATTTGTATAACTTTTTTTTTTTCTTTCTGAAAAGTTTAGTAGAATTCACCAGTTAACTCATCTGGACCTGGTCCTTTCTGTTTTGAAAGATTATTGTTGTTTTTTGTTGTTTTAATTTATGTTTTAAATTTATATATTTTAATGAACCTTTACAGGAATATGGGGCTTCCCTGGTGGCTCAGAGGTTAAAGTGTCTGCCTCCAATGCGGGAGACCCAGGTTCGATCCCTGGGTTGGGAAGATCCCCTGGAGAAGGAAATGGCAATCCACTCCAGTATTCTTGTCTGGAGAATCCCATGGACGGAGAGGCCTAGTAGGTTACAGTCCACGGGGTCGCAAAGAGTCGGACACGACTGAGTGACTTCACCTTTACAGGAATATAATGGATTCACAATATTGTGTTAGTTTCTACCAAAATACAGCAAAGTGAATCAGTTATACATATACATATGTCCACTCTTTAGATTCTTTTCCCATACAAGTCATTACAAAGTACTGAGTAGAGTTTCCTGTGTTATACTGTAGGTTCTTATAAGTTATCTATTATATATATATAATAGTGTGTGTATGTCAGTCTCAATTTCCCAATTTATCCCTTCTCCTCCTTTACCCCTTGGTAACCATAATTTTGTTTTCTACATCTGTTGCTCTATTTCCGTTTTGTAAATAAGTTCATTTGTACCTTTGTTTTAGATTCTGCATATAAGTGATATCATATGGTATTTGTCTTTCTCTGTCTTTTTTTCACATAGTATGACAATCTCTAGGTCTAATCATGTTGCTGCAAATTGCATGATTTCATTCTTGTTTATTGATGAGTAATATTCCACTGTATATATGTACCACATCTTTATCCATTCCTCTGTTGGGCATTTAGTTTGCTTCCATGTCCTGGCTGTTGTAAACAGTGCTGCAGTAAACAGTGGGATTCATGTATCTTTTTGAATTATGTATCTTTTTTCTACATATAATTGCCCAGGATGGATGGTTATTATTTATTGAGTCAATTTCTTTACTAGATATAGGTCTACTCAGGTGTTTCTTTCTTCTTGTGTAAGGTTTGGCAGATTTTCTTTCAAGAATTGGTCTGTTTCATATAAATAGTTGTTTTTCAGTTCAGTTCAGTCACTCAGTCGTGTCCGACTCTTTGTGACCCCATGAATTGTTTATAGTAGTTATTTATTATCCTTTTGATGTCCATGAGAATCTGTGGTGATGCCCTCTATAGCATTTCTGGTATTAATCATTTTTGTATTCCCTGTTTTTCTCAGTTGCTAAGTTTTGTTGATTTTTTTCTATCGATTTTGTGTTTTAAATGCATTCATTTCTACTTTAACTTCTGTTGTTATTTTTCTTTTGATTACTTTGGGTTTAGTTTCCTAATATGCAAACTTTGCCTATTGACTTCAGAGTTTTCTTATTTTCTAATATATGCATCCAGTGATATAAATCTTCCCCTAAATAATCCTTTCACTAATCCCATGACTTTACTTTTGGAAGGCTAGTCTGGGGAAATATTATCTGGATTATGGGAAGTTCATTTGCAAACTCTCTTCAAACCTATATTTCAGCAATTTCAAACTTGATTGTCTATATTTTCATGATAGTTACTACTAGAAGCTCCAATCATGTTGAATTATGAATATAGAAAATGTTCTAAAACTTGCTTAACTGTGACAGATTTATACTAAAGCTTACATATGAGACAAAATTGTATTCTAGATGCTACTGTCAGCACCTACTCATTACTACTTTTCTACAGGAGTTAGTTTTTCACTGGTGACTGTTTCAGTTCAGTTCAGTTCAGTC